>JALBCR010004355.1:0-115050 GCA_030710515.1 Abscondita cerata
AATAGTTACATGTATTATAAGGTTTGAGAACTTATTATGTTAACAAAGATACTGGTAAAGTTTGCTTAAAAAATAAGGCGTCGTAGTAGCTTGTAGTACCGTGATAAGTTCACAATGACAAACTTCGATGGCGATATTAAACCAGCGTATATAATAAAAGTGGAAAAGCTATATTATAGAAAGTATGCAACGACATAAAACATTTTCAAGAAAAATTAACTAACGGCTCAGAAAGTGAGCACAAAAACCGATAAGAGAAATATGTCTCTTGAAAACGCTTTAAGACTGAAATTCATTTAGAAATTTTCGTTCAGAAGAGAGAAGAAAACAAAATTGAGTTAAAAAGTTCTGATAAAAAACTATAGACAATAAAAAATTTCTAACTGTCTCACGTAATTTTTTTTCGAGTAATTATTATTCTTTAATGTATGGTTAAATAAAGGCCATGTAAGATCATTACACTATAATTAATCATTGCATTAAAATATTGTTTTTCTTCAAGCGACAATAAAACGTCATATTATTGAACTACTGGCAGACGCTAAAAATTTTTTTACTGTCTAGACATTAAAAGTAAAATAGTTATTTTGTTTCAAAAACTATTTAGAGGTTGGTACCCGGTTATGTCATATTATGAATGTAACAGTAAAGTACCAACTTGATTCGTCGAGAATAAAAGTCACTATAAGACTCGAGAATCTCGAAAATTTAAAAATAACACATGAAAACTAGCAATAAACGCTTGAAGAAAAATAATATATTTCACTTGGAGTTAAAAAATATAATTGTTTTCAGTTAATTTTGCTGTCTCGGCTAACACCTTGCCAGCAAACTTTAAGCTCAACAATTATATTGTTTAACTCTAGTAAAATAATTACTATTATTCAAAAGTTGTGTGTAATTATATTTAGCAATAACTTTTATTACAGCCCGGACCTGTGTTTAGTGTCAATCAATCGTGACATGGCCTATTAGAATCAAAACGTTAAAATATTTTTCAAAAACTCAACATAGACCTCTACTTATTTCACATTGTACTTTAAATTCCGTTTATAGAATTTTTAGGAAAACTGAAATTTTCAAAAAGCTAATTGTATTGTATAAATCATGTCTCGATTTTATTCTTAGATAGAAACTACCCATTTCTGAAGAAATGGGGATGCTCTACTGTCATCTCTAAATAATGGAAGAAAAAAAAATTAAAAACATAAATTTCGTACATACAAGTTTGCCACTTTTGAATAAATTAAGTTCTACAAATAAATCAAAATTTTAGCAAATATCATACTCATACTCATAAACTCAGAAAAGTAGAGAAATAGATTATCACAAAAATGAAAAATGTCTACAAAAAAGAAAATCTACACCTACTCAAAAGAGAATCCAAACTTCATCGAACTAAACCATGCATTAAAAAGAAAAAATCAAAACAAAGCTGCCGGTTTAATGGAATACATCCAAAAGAGAAAATTTAAGTTTAAAAAATGTGAACTGGTACTATTGTATAGAAAAATAAACCTCCTACAAACCCCACTTCTTATTGTCCAATAAGTTTGGTAAGTATAATTTATAAGCTTTTGGAAAGATTAATTTTTCAAAGAATTAATCCATTAATCGAAGATAAATTATCAATTCAGCAAGCATGATTTCGTCCAGTAGAAGTATTGGCATTAACAACGCATGTATCAGAAAAAACTTCAAACTAGTATTTTCAGACAAACTACTCGTAGAAAACTGGAGGAAAGAAGGTTGCTTTTTTAGAGTATAACGCTATTTCTTGTAGCGAGATATGAATATTAAATATTAAAGCTGTATTGGCATTAGTTTATTCTTAGCAGAATATTGTGCTACTGCCTGGGTGAATAGTTATCATACAAAAAATGGATGCACCATGCGTATAATTAGTGTTAAATCTACTCCTCTCGATTCGCTTCCTGTTCGTTGTAATATAACTACATGGAACATACGAAGAAAAGCTGCGTTAAAACAAAATGAAATAAATATAACTAAAGAAAAAACTTACAAGTTTGGAATAATATTGCCAAACCTCCAGCTAAAAGAATTAAATCTCGAAGTCCAGTACAATTGCAAGACTGCCTAAGTGTGGCTTTTTTCTGAACTTGAAGAATGAAAAAAATTATGGTTTGAAGTTGGTGTTTTTAATAAACATCTTATTGATGATCCAAAAATAGAAGTCTCTGGACTGATCAAAAAGAAAAAATTTGGTCAAAAGTAAATCGCACAAGAACCGAGCATTTAAAGTGCAGTACTGTATGTTGTTCAAATGAGGTACGATTTAAAGAGTTTAAAAGAGGGTTTGTGAGTATTCATAATTTAACGGATGAAGATGTATATTAATTTGAAGGACATTTGAAGTCAAGCAATATTTTGTATTCGTTGTCCTGATTATTTGTGTTTCCATTAACTTGTTTGCTATTTCTTTATTTTACTATTTTTCGTCATTGTCGTGGCTAGCGGTTGGACCAGTTCATTATATGTCGTTGCGCATTAGCTGTGCTGTTATATTTTATGTTCTAATTCTTAATACTTAACACAGCATTTTCGCAATAGCTAAATCATAAGAGACTTGCATGTAATTTTTTCCACTTGATTTTTATGGTTGTTAATAATTTTACTTTGTAATAAAATAATCTTTTTGAAGATATTATACGTGCAAATTTATTCACAGATATAAAGCACACATTATTAGTTTTCATATTTGTGGATCAATTTATCCCATTTTAAGGGCCAAAGCGATAACTTAGCTGGACAGTCTTTTGGATTAAGGTATAAACAAATAACTGCTGCAAATGGCGTCCATGCCCTCGATGACGAGCTTTGCCTACAATTTTAGTAATTTTATACTTGGACGCCACCCATTTGGCCTCGGTTTAGACAGACGCCCTTCGGGAACTAGCATTCGGCAAACTTTCAAGCATGTCCTCAATCACGAGGATTCAAAAAAATTTAAATTACTTCATCAGCAATGTGTTGCTCGTTGATATTACAACTAAATACCGATTATTAGTTCTTGCTCCCGATCACGAGCAAAAACCGGCTCCAGTTCTTAGACTAAATAGCTATAATGTCACTGTGCAGAAAGACATGTTAATGTAATTATATAACTTTTGTTTAAAGAATTTTTGATCAGATGCTTAATTACACAGTCGCACTAAAACTCACGTGAACTTATTTATTTAAAGATATTAATTGCAAAAAAATTAGTTAGAAAAAAAATGATGCAAATTTTATTATCTACAACTTTGTTGGAACAATTTTACTAAGCAAATTTTTTCAATTTTAATAACAGTTTGCTTCATCTCTTCATTTCTCAAACACAAGTGCACAGGTAAGACAAGCGGCTATAGTTTCAGGCAAAATTAATTAATTATTTTACAATTTGATTCGATTTACTTATTCAAGGTTTGCTAGTTGTAGAATGTCAAGTGTAGAAAATCTATCCAAGTAAGAAGCAAAACTTTAGGACTTATTCCTATGGAGTATACTTTGGAATATTTTTTTATATATGTCTTGAAATGAATATAAACAGTTACATAAGTATTGTAGTGGCTTCAACGATACTGATACAATAGTGATACAGTCCAAGATATTAAAATGAATTTGGGAATTAAGGTAACAAAACTTTTGTTAACAAAAGATAAAAGTACAAGTTAATGGAACAGAATGAGATCTATCCGACGAGGTGAAAAAAAAGGCGTTTGTAAAAATTCCAGTCAGAAGAAATTGCAAAACCCTAATGTTATTATGTCAAAATTTATGTATGGATAAGGAATTTATTGATTATAATTGAGGAACGAATGAGTGTTTTAGAGAACCTCTGTAACAAATGTTTTATGCAGTTTATTTTCTATTTCTATTTCGTGTTTTGTGCCATTCAATCAATAAAAATAAAAAGTAGTGAATTTTGTTGTGATTGGTGATATTTATAAAATACTTTTTTGGCTTTACTACCTTAATATGGCATTCATGAATTCTAAAAGTTAAATATAAAAGATTTTAGTGTTTTCACAAGATATGAAAAGTCTACAATTTTTCTTAAAACATGCAAATGGAAAAATTAGACGGATTGTGAAAACCAATACAATTCTCGACGGCTACCTATATCAAATAACAAGACAGAAATTGACAAGTAAATTTTAATACTTAAAATAAACAAATCAGTAAAAAAGCACGACTAACACTTATTATAATAATACTTCTTGTTTTAATAATTGTGTAACAAATTTGATCCATTTTATTTGTTTTTTGTAATCAAAAATTATTATCTGTCAGATACCAAAAACATTTAAAAACAACGCAAAATATACTAAAAGATCGATGTTTTAATAATCATCTGAATGTAATAGAAACGTTAAAAATGAAGTTACCTACATTAAACGCTCTAGTTTGCAAATTTCATGCTTTTGTATTTAAAAAAAATTTTAAAATATATAATGCCAAACAGCTTTGATTTGAGTTTTTGCATTGACTTTGAAAGAACTATCAAAATGGAAATTTGTTACATTAATTAAAATTAAAAGTTCATTTTTACAAGTTAAATTTAGGGTAAAGATTGAGGATTGAATTTTTACCTTGCGTTGGGAAAATAGGGACATTTCATTCTTTGAAAATCTTAATACAGAGTTTCCATAAATGATTGTCTCATCAGAGAGCGTTGGACAATTTAAAAAATGTAAATTTGCAGCTTTAATTAATAGTGAATTAATTTATGCTAATGTCAACAACTGTCAGTTATTTCATTGTTCCGTTGTAATTATTATCCCTGGTTGTAATTGTGTGTTGTTCGTCGTTTATCGTTAATTATGTTCATTTAATTGTCAACGTCTATCAGGAATTGCAGTAGCATGAGTTACGTAATAAAATAGGTGCAAAAGTTTGTGTGCACAAGTACCACATTGTAATGTTACAGCAGGAAGAGCAGTTAATCAAATTGTCTGATAAACAAAACAACAAAAAGAAATATAATAAAGCTCCAACTTGTGTTTGAATTCTATGAAAATACTAAGCATGCATTAAATAGGAATTAACAAATAACATTTTTTCTTCAAACGTCAGTTAACTTAAACATTTGTCTACTATTTTTCGTGCTAAAGTTGTTCTATTTTTGTACACAGCCGGTTGCTATTAACAGCGGAACTAAAAGAACCTTTACTACCGCTCTAAGCGGGTCGGTATTAAACAATACAACTTATAATAAATGTATAACAACTTTTCTTTCTTCTGTATCTGTGTCTCATAGAAAAGTTGTTATATGGTAATAGAAAACGATATGTATTAATTTTAAATTTAATATAGACAACGCTTATGTCAACATTTCTGTGGGACACACGGTATAAATGACCAATAAGTGTTGCGACATCTAAATGTCGACTCACGTACAAAAATGCAATTTTGATTAAGGCAACTGTCGACATCTGTCGACAAAGTAGCCTTGGTATATGTGTTGAAGGAAAAACGCCATGTTTTATTCGAGTAAAAGCAGCTTTCTATGACCCACTTTGTTCGTCTGGTAAACATAGAAATTGTCATAAAATGTATTGTTTTCACTACTAATAAAACAATATACTATAATTAACAAAGGAATTCAAACCTTTAACTCAAAACGTAGCACATAATGAAAACCTGCAGTGGGAGCAGCATTTAAAAATTTTGCAGATTTATGCTTAAAAATTCTGTTCTGATCTTTCTGCTAATTACATTACTAAGCTCAAAAAAAGAGAACTGTTACAACTTTATTTTTGCTTAAGCATGCAACCAAAATAAATTTATTTAGAAAATCATCCACCAGAAGGGATTATCTGAAAAATGAACAAAAAGACTGTAGAAGATGTTTTAGTTTCATTATCTACTCAGGGCCAATTGTACAATCTCCGCTTAAATTATCCCATAAGGAATTATACCAAACTTTAAGCGAAACTTGTACAACAGGGCCATAGTTGGTCACAACTACTGAGGACAATACGATTCCGAATAAAAATGCAACCTAGACCACGGTTCTACGCTAACAAACGTGACCCTGCAGTGAGTTTAGTTTTGTCGATGGCGCATTTTAAGAAACTCTTATTTCAACAGCACGAACAAAATTTTTTCAACAAAAAAAAGAAATCCAAAAACATGTTTAAACACAGACGACTGTCCAAAGTAGAAGAAATCCATAAGAATATTTAAGACTCATGAAATGAATAACTAACGTAGAGATAGTAACAATAAAGTTTAATTATCTAAAAGAAGAAGACAACGCTGTACAGTTATTGAAAACTATTTTAGAAGAAAGTTTATGCAAATCATGGACATTTTCAATCCCGTGTATGTTGCATTTGTGCATTCTAAGCTGTTCCACAACCGCGACTGCAATAAGAATCGTGTTTTATTTAACAATCAAGTACATAAAACGTATGATGCCTTGGAAAATATTCAAAAAAGTGCAGAATAAGTTTGTAATTGATTTATTAATATCATAACAAACAGTTTTAGAACAATGTCGAATGCCCTTCAAACAAGCAGTGTGAATAACAAATTTTCGAAATCTCCAAAACATAAGCACACTTGATCTGTTATACTCAGTCATACAATCACTGCAAATAATCGCTACGAATTTAGAGTAGCCGAAAATCGAAAATTAACTTCAAGAAAGGAATTCAAGTTACATTTCAATCTATTACTATTAAAAAATTTAAATTTGATCAGTTATTGACTCAACAACCAAGATATAGTAAACAATTAAAAAAAATGTTAAAAGAATTAAAGATCTAGAAAACGTGTACGGTATGTGTGCAAATATTTTGCTTTAGACAGTAAACTACTTTTGTCTAAAGTGAGTTTTTTCTACAATATGGAAGAGTCTAACAACAAAAATACCTAAAAATGTGTCAAATCCAAACAACGACTGTTGAATAGTTTAAACAATGATAAAAGTCAAGAAAATTCAAAACCTATTAAAGTCTTTTTCTATATTGTTATTATATAGAAAGTTCAAATCATTATTTTTGAAGTTATGAATGTTAAGGTCCGATTGTAGCTTTATTTATAATGAGAAGTAACGCCATTGTAGCTGTACTCGACATGTTACAAAATCTGAAATTTATAAAAATAAATATTTTTAAATTGCAAAATTATTTCTCTTAGTCAAGCGAGTTCTTTACACTGTGTCGCTATTGAGGATCAGTAGCGTATCACAAGGTAGCTATTGCCACATCATAAAATACAACATCATGTTCTGAACGATTTTGGTAATTGAAGGTCTTTTATTTTTATGTTTTTGTTTAATAGAATTGTTTTTTTACATTTATGGAAGATTTTTGAATGTATTTTCTTAGGTAACAACAATTATTACATTATTCTAGTTAAGAAAGGGTCAACATATTAAAGTAAATTTAATTAAAGTGAAATATCTCTCAATTTTAGATATTAATTAAATTGATCTATTTTAGACCTAGTTTAGTAAGATATACCGTTTTAAAATCGATAGTTTTCTGTAGCTGGTTTAATTTAAAATTAATTACGTTGATGTACTCACATCAATCAAACAATTTCAAACTATGACAAGAGTATTAACTACAAACTGTATTAGAACGTCAAATAGACAACACTATTAATATCAAATATTCAACAAAAAAATAATTGTTATAATGACTTTAAAAAACTAAACTACGTAAGTAGTCATTAAGGGAAGAATTGCTGTTGTTTGAATTGTGTTAAAGTATCAAGTTAGTTGTTTAAAATATTTAAATAGTAGTGTCCTTCAAAAATTGGCAAAAAAATTTTAGAAAAAAATAAAAATTGTTTTCTTTTTGAAAAATTGAAAAAAATTATATTAAATAAATTATATTATAAACACAGATATTTTTGTATTTAATTTCACTCAATACTTACTTTTGATATTTCCCAAACCGATATTAATAACTTTATTAATTCTCTTAATTACATTATACATTTATTAGGATGTATGCTATTGAAAATGTTTATACAGGGTGTTTCATAGTTAAACCACCATAGGTTAACTGCAAGTAGAAGACACTTTGGTGGTTCTAAATAGCCTTGGTTCTTAGGTCTAACATAATAATTAACAGATATACAGGGTGTTTTATTCATTTAGTCCAATGTTTTTGAAGGCCATAACTTTAAAACCACACTATATATTTCTTTCATTTTCGGTAAGGATATATTGCATTGATAACACAATAAGATAGTGTAATAAAAATAATTATAATCCAGGTCTGGTTTAACAAAAAATTGCAAAATTCGATAATCTCCAAAAACAACACCCTGTATATCAGAATTTTTAAAATCCAATAGATTATTCGAAGAGAACAGAAAAAATAGAGCGGCATCAAAATGTTTTTCGAAGTGCACATCCCGTTTTACTGCTTAATAATCCAGGTTCGGGTTAAGAAAAAAAATTTAAAACTGGTGATCCCCAAAACAACACCCTGTATATAAAGATTTTTATAAATCGATAGTTTATTTCAAAAGAACAGAAAAAATTGAGTTACACGGAAATGTTTTTCGAAGTACACGTACTAAAAACATTTAAGTCAAAATCATTAACAATTATCAAGCTTACGAATCTGAAGGACATCTGAAGTTCAGCAATGTTTTGTATTCTTATCTTGATTATCTGTTTTTCCATTATTTTGTTTTGCTATTTCTTTAATCTACTATTTTTTCGTTATTGTCGTGATTGGCGCTTGGACCGGTCCATTATATGTCGTCATGCAATGGCCGTGCTGTTATATTTTATGTTCTTATTTACCTTCTATAATGTTTACCCACTTAATTAATATAATTACATGTGAACACTAGGGTGGGTAAGGGTTGGCATGTTTAGGTTTTAGTGGTTTTCTAAATCTTGAAGTAAATGCTTTGCCAAGACGAACAATCCACTATTGCACACGGTTTCGTCACCACACTATACAAGTTTATATTGATCTTCTGGGCCACCATACATAACACTGACATCACAATACAGTATTTGTGTAATGCACCATACGAATAAATAAATAAATAAATCAAGTAGGTCTAATATTCTAAACGAACAGAAAAATTATCAAATAGGCGTAGACTGTTAAAACTTTGACAGTTTGTTTTGTTATTGGTAGTTAATTGTTTGTTGTTAGTAAATTTCGCACGAAATAATTTAGATCATTTTGAATAATAATTAATTATGCCTCATAAATTTACAAATGTAGAATATGCAAACATACTATTTGTGTATGGCTTTTGTAACGGAAATGGTAGAGAAGCAGTAAGGGAATATGAAAGACGCTTTCCTTATTGTTGCACTCCTCATTACCAGACATTTGCGAGAGTATTTGATTACAGTCGGCAACATGGTAGATTTCCTACAGCGACTACCAATAATTATGGTGAAAGACAACACTTGAATGTTGAAGATGATATACTAGGTAAAGTAAAGATATTAAATTTTATTTAATAGATATTAAGACTAAGAGTCGATTATAAATTTCCCTTTTGTTCATTACATTAATACATAAGGCAATTTACAATTATACGTGATACTAAATTAGTCTCCTCCAGTGCCATAATTTCTTTTGTTCCAGATATGGTTGACAACAACCCAACAATCAGTACAAGAAGGATTGGCCACGCATTAAATGTACCCCATACTACCGCTTGGAGGAGATTTAGCTTCTACCCTTATCATGTTCAACAGGTCCAAAGACTAGAACCACGTGATTTGGAACCGCGATTAAACTTTAGTCGGTGGATACTTAGAAGGAGAAGAATGGTTAGGAGGTACCTATTCACTGATGAGGCCACATTTACAAGGGATGGGGTTTACAATCTACGAAATTACCATGTTTGGGATTATGAAAATCCTTTTGCTACAAGACAAACACATTCGCAGTATAGGTTTTCGGTTAACGTTTGGTGTGGAGTTTTAGATAATCACCTTATTGGACCATATGTCCTACCCCGTACATGAACAGGGGACGACTATTTTGTTTTTTGCAGAATATGTTACCAGTTCTATTAGAAAATGAGGAAATTGGGTAAATGTATTTCCAGTACGATGGTGCATCGCCTCACTTTAGGGTAATTGTGCAAAATTTTCTAGACGAGAATTTTAGAAACATGTGGATAGGGAGGGGCGGGCCCAATAATTGGCCTTGCCGGTCGCTGGATTTTAACCCAGTGGACTATCATATTTGGGGATATCTGAAAGCCAAAGTATACTCTACTGAGATAAACAACTTAGAAAATCTTATTCAAAGAATTGATAATGCTTACGAGGAAATCAGGGCAAATCCTTAATAATAAGACGAGCAACACAAAACATCTTAAAAGAGCTCGTAAATGCATAGAACAAAATGGTGGACATTTCGAACAATTATTATAAATAATTTGACATTTAAAGATAAGGAGTAAAACGGGATGTGCACGTCGAAAAATATTTTGATGCCGCTCTATTTTTCTGTTCTCTTCGAATAATCTATTTGATTTTAAAAATTGTAAACAGGGTGTTGCTTTGGAGATTATCGAATTTTGCAATTTTTTCTTAAACCAGACCTGGATTATAATTATTTTATTACACTATCTTATTGTGTTATCAATGCAATATATTCTTACCAAAAATGAAAGAAATATATAGTTTGGTTCTAAAGTTATGGCCTTCAAAAGCATTAGAGTAAATGAATAAAATACCCTGTATCTCTGTTAATAATTATGTTAGACCAATGAACTAAGGCTATTTGGAACCACCAAAGTGTCCTATACTTGCAGTTAACTTATGGTGGTTTAACTATGAAACATCCTGCATACATATATTTAATTAAAAGTATGTTCTATTGTTCTGCATATCGTGTGTACTTGGACAACTGTCGTACAATTTTGTTTCTAAATTTACCATTGATTTCCCATAGAATACACGTACAGTTTCTCTTGTTTATAATGGCATGGTTTACAGCAGGTACATAAATTAGTCATTCCTCTTTAATTGCGTATATAAATAAACAAAATAAAATAGAATAAATTTTGCTATTGTATAGGTAGACTCGATACTGGATTAACAAAATTTAAGGCCTGAAGCCATAACTTGAAACGGTAAATTATTGCAAAGGGTGATTTATAAAATTACGGACATTTAAAACAAGTAAACGTTTAGTATTCAATGAGAAAGACAAAATTAACATATTAAAATAATCAGGAGTTTACAATGTAAAATGTTAATATAATTGATAGGACAATACATTAGAAATTTTGAAGTAAGAAGATACAAGGAACTTTTGACCAGTTTTAGATATAAACATCCAAAAAATAAAATTTTGCAAAACATGTTTGGGAATAAAACCGTTAATTAACTAATTATAAAGAACTAAAATTTTGGAAGCATTAGAAACTAAACGTCATTAAAATAAACGAGGCCTTATTATAAATGTGCAAATACTAGATTAGCCATTTGTAAATGTTGATAAATAAAAACAATTGTTATGTTTATCACAGTAATTTTTGATTAACACTACAAATATTTTTCATAACAATACATTGATTTACGGACAATGCCCATAATTAATCTCATTGTGATGACAAAAATAGTTGTTTTATCAGAAAGTTTAATTTCTGAATCAAAAAAGTCACAACTCTTATTATCAATCTCCTATTATAGTTTTTTTATTAAAAGTAATTTATTATGTTTTAGATGAAACTACAATATCTAACTGCATATGAACGTTAAAATCTCAAATGCATAGTAGTTTATAGTTTCAAATTATAGCTTCAGGCCCTCAGTTTTGTTAATACGGTACCAAGCTTACCTATACAATAGCAACATCTATCCCATTTTATTTTGTTTATATGTATGCAATTAAAGGAGTAAAACTGTTCTTAACCGCGCCACTATAAACGCGAAAGACTGTACCTACAAATAAAGCACGAGGTTGCTCTATTTTTCGAGTTTTGTTACCCCAACTTATGTATAAAGAAGTTATTATATAATTAGATTTTAAAACATTGAAACTATAATCTCGTTTTGATATTTACTAAACCAAAATAAATGCATAAAGAACAAAAATTCAAACTTGGATTTAGAAAAAAAAACTTTTGTTGGAAACTTAAAGTTAACCTTAACTTTCTAGAGTTTTTCAACACTATTTTATAATTCTGAAACTTTTTAGAACTGACTTACGCGCTTCGAAAAGTTTTCAAATTGTTAGTTGATTGCAACATTATGTAATACACAGATATTTTTCAATTCCGTCTTAAGACGTAATAAAGTTGGAACAGTTTATTTGTTAAAAAATAAAAATAAATTATATATAAACGACCATACCTACTTGTGATTTAGTTATAATATAAAACTATTGTGTTAGATATTAAATATACTAATCTTTATGACATGAATTGACAATTTAAAAAAATAGAATTCTATAGGTCTTTAATATAAATTTACTTTGTTTTTTCCACACACTATTAAACTAAAACAAAAATAAATTATTTTTTTGTTGAAAAACGGAGATGGTATTATTTAGTATAATCGCATCCCACATGTTGTTAGGAATAATTAAACTTTAACAATCACATTACGTAGCAAAACAATGATTGAAATTTAATTGGGTCGCCATTTTAAATTAATTATTAAAGTAATGTTTAAAGTTAATAAAATTACCAATTTTTAGCAGATGTTATATATTCTATAAAATGGTATATTTATTATTGAAAATATGGAGAAAACGAAGTAGAAGAGTTCTATTGGCAGATACTTCTGTGTCACGCAGATATCTTTAACAAATATATGGGTTTGAAAAAGTACGTGCATATTCTTAGAATTTTTAAAATAAAGCTGTGTAATTATAGAGTTTTGATCATGAGACTAAATATCTAAAATCAATAAAAAATGTTACGAAATTAGTTAATATGGTAAACATCGTGAAGTAAATTTAAATTAAAAGGCAGTAAAGATTAAATAAATATATAAACCGTAATGAATTAACGATTAATTTATTCTTTTTAATATTAATAGAGTCAATTATTAAAAATAGGTACATATGGAACAATCGATTTGAAAGTAAATAATAATTAGAAACATTGAAACTTTTCCGTTTTATTCAGTTTAATTAAAATCCAAAGCATTTTAAAGTTTATAACTCACAAAAATTTTTTTTAAACGCGCGTAAACTTAATAAAGTTATTCTGTTTCCATATTCGACTTTTACTCTTATACCAAAAAGTTCGCAAAACTTTTTCGTAAATAAAAACTAGAAATTGTTTCTAAATTAACATCAAACTTACCGCAATATTATTTTGTACGACCACGTGTTACAATGTCTTCTGTTGCCACGAGTGCTTCCGTTGAACACCTATGGAGCACTACCTGCAGTTTCTCTTCTGATCACCAACAGACTTTGGAACTTCCTATGTCACACGCCGTAAACGGCAGTATTGATGTCTATCTCTGTTCCCTTTTTCACTTGTTGCTTTTACAAAGCTCTGCTAAAACTCTAACGTTCCCTTCCACACCTGTAGAATGCAAACCCTCCCTCTGCAGAATTAGCCAATAATATTCGGGCGCTAAAGCTTTTTGTAAAGTGCGTTTGAAGCTTTTTTTTGAAACGATGTGCGTAGTAGAGTGCTCGATAACTATTAAAGCATGTGGGCGAAAGAAAACCGTCATTCGACGACTATTACTATTATGTTTAAAGTTTTTAAATATATTTAAATAAATACCATCAATTAAATACAAGCAAAAAATATTGATTGGAAAAGTTTACCGCATTTTTATATAATTAAAATACATAACAAATTTTAATTAGTTTTCTATTTAGTAATTTAGTAAATTTTAAATGAATATTAATAAACGTCGCAAAACCTTATTTACAGTTTTGTTGCTGCAAAAAATAATTAGGTTTGAAACAGTCAAAATTATAATAAAATGAATAATGTGTCCCACATTGCAGGGTGATTTCAGAAAATTGTCAAAATAATTTATTTACTTATGAATTTTGGTGTCTGTCATTGTTTGTATATATAATTCATCAGTGAATGCGAAAATGGTAAGTATAACTTTAACATCTTTAAATTTATTATTTTTAATTCGTATATATTTTTTTAAATTTCATACTTTTGTTACAACACAAAAATAGTTATATTTGTTTTATATGCACTTGAGGTGATTAAAACAAATAATTCATATATTTACCAATTACGAAATTTCCTATAAAAATATGTAAAGATAAAACTTTTATATGATGTTTGCTTTACAAGCTATTGTTTAATATAAGCAATATTATTGTTAGCATTGTAATGGCAAATCCGTTTGTTAAAAATTTACGTACAAAAACCAAAGGCAACATAAATCTCAATCAATGTGATTAAACAATACTTTTATTCGGTAATAATACTTTATAACATTTTCAATGGAATAAACAAAATTCATGCAATGTTAACGTGAACCGTTATGAAATCTGCCCTAAAAAAATTTCATTTCATAACCAAAGTGTAAAAATTTTTCAAAATTAGTTACTAAATGTAAAACTTTACCTTAGGAAGTGGTAACATTAGTAACATCGGTAACACTCAGTTAAAGTTTGAATTTAAATTCTTGCAGTCGTAACGTTAAATATTATTAGAGATACTTTAAATTCAACGTCTAATGTTTTTATTTTTAAATTGTATGTACGTTTATAATTTTTTGTTTGTTTTCGTATTATTAATTAATTAATTCTATGTGTTTGTCTTATTACATTAACAAATGATTAGGAACCTTCTTAAAATACAAAATAAACGCTAAAAACAAAAAAAACTTTCTTTGACTATTTTCTTCATTCTATCCTTATTATTTCTCTTTTTCTTTCTTCTATTCATTTTCGTTTTCTACCACCTTCGTCATCTACTCAATTCCCTCACCTTCCTCTCCCAGAAACACTTTTCTTACTATTTTCTCTGTTATTGTTTCACTGCCCTCTATCATCAAATGTTCTTAATTTTCCCACCCTTCCTACACATTCTACACCTACTATCATCGTCTTTCTAGCAGTACTTGTTTTATTTTCCTCGTTTCCTACTCTGAATATTGCGATTAACCTTTTATCCACTAATCCCATTCTTCAGGATACATACTTTGGTTTTAGTTCTCCTATTAACTTTTCATACTTTATGTTGTATTTTCTTTCTCTAATTCTTACTTTTCTTTCCCATGCCAGTGTGTTCCTATCTTACTTATCTCCTTCTAACATTCATACAGTATCTAATTTTCTTTCTTGCGTTCCATCCTTTCTTCATACCTTATTGCCTTTTTTCCTTTTTTTCCAGTTTTAGTTCCTATATAGTGGACGACTATATAACCCAGAGTTTCCTTCTCCAATCCACTTATTATAAAATGTTAATTTTATTTTCTTTTATTTTCTTTGGAAGAATGCTTTCTAATTGTTTTTTAAATTAGCTTAACAATTCTTTTCTCACAAATAGCAGTTGATGTTATGCTTTCTAAACATTATTCTTTTTGTCTTCGTATCTTCTTCTTATCCGACATCCAAAGGTAAAAGGGTTTTCTGATAATATATCTTCCCCTACTAGTGTGAAATTTGGGTAAACGTAAAAATGACTTTGCTCTACAAGTTTGTAATTCAATTTATTTTGCCAGTCAATTACATGAACTTACATGAACTTTATTCACACAAACTGCAAACATGCACGACCTCGCATCTTCACTGTCGATACCGGCGCTGGAATTATGAGCCCGTTGGTCGCACAAAGAATAAAGACTTTACTTTATGATGATTGAGAACAAAACTCTTCACAGTAAAGACATTCAGCGTGACTTGATTATTCCTCGTAGCTATCCTTGTTGTCTTTTGTGCAGCTATTTACTTTAGGGCTGTTCTCTTCGTTGTCTTTTTAGTTTTTGTTGGATGTTTTATCAGAGGAAAACACATTTCTTTTCCCTTGGATAAAGTTTTATTTTTTTGCAGCAACTTCTTCTTGTTTATTTTTGTATGGGAAAGCTGTCAAAACCCTTATTATTTCCACTTATTTTTGGAATGGGTATAATCTGCTGAGGGTTTTAATTTTAAAACTCGAGTTTTTATTTTCAGATGGCGGGACTACAATTATCTTTGTCGTTGATGATCTAGTTTTCAAGATTTTTTTCTCTAATTTCCGGTTACTATTTCACCTCTTTCGGTGGAAGCAATTGTACCATTTTCCTTTCGTTGCTAAAAATTTTAAATAACCTTTTAAAATTTACAGTGACACAGGTTCGTCGACGTTGAATATCCTTTGAGCAGTAATTTTACATTTATCAGCAGTTTCTATCAGCAGATTGTAGAACTGAGAGACTGCTCTGTTCCAGATGTTACTTTGGGTTTAGATATTGACAATTTTAGATGACGTTTCAAAAAACCATTCATTCACCCTCTACCAGCGGCTACTTCATGTCAAGCCGAAAAGCCTGGCTTCCATGTTTTTTTAAATAGTCAACCAACTGTGCTTCTTCTTCGAAATTAAAGACGGGGCTTTTACTACCTATATATTTCAAAATGGCACCTTCTGGATTTCCCTACATTTTATCGTTATAATGTTGTCTATGAAACATTAAACTGAACTGAAGCTTTGACATACCCCATCAGACGACTGATGATAGCTTACACACTTTTTTCCAGTTGATCCGTTGACCAGCTCTGCCTGCTTTTTTGAGGTAGTTATCCAGGGTGTCCCACCGGGAACGCCATCGATAGATTATAGAAAAACTGTACATGGGAAAAATTTGAAAATTTGGTAGTATACTAACATCGACGGGGGCAGTTCCGTTAAAATATTTTCAAGATGGTGACACTTCCGGTTATACCGGAATGAGGTGTCAAGTTGCTTATTTTAAATGGAACATCCTATATATTAAGTAAAATGTGTGTCGTACGACATCTCGTGTAAAACATTGACACGTATGAATAGTATAAACTAAGAAAAATGCCAACAGTTAATTGTAACGACATGTATGTGTTTAAAGTGCATAGCTCTATCTAAGCAACAGCTTTAATGCTTGAAACACACGTGTGTCGATAAAACCGTAAAACTTGTACAGAAGCATAACACGCAACAAAAAGAACACCTGATGCAGCATTTCGCTCTTATTATGAGCTCATCAAGGTGTATACTTAAGTGCGGTATACAACTGTACAAGACGGCGGTTGGTCTTTTAAACTCGTGGAGCAATGAACATAAGTAAAATGTGTGTCGTACGACATTTGTGTAAAACATTGAACGTATGAATAGTATAAACTAAGACGCCAACAGTTAATTGTAACGACATGTGCGTTACAATTAACTGTTGGCATTTTTCTTAGTTTATCCTATATATTATTCTATTTTGGATTTTGCACAAAATTGTAGACACATTTGTGTATAATGTCCTATACCTAAGTCTAACTGTTTTGGACTTATTTTAAATTTTATGTCAAAAATGACGTTTTCAGGCCTAAACAAAATTATAAAATTTTCCTATACTAATGCTTTTATTATTTAATTGGAATAGGTTTTCTTGTAGCAGGGGACCTATTTTAGTGGGCTATGTCGATATTTTGATAATAAATTAATACAGGGCGATCAAAAAAAGCATTAAAATTAAATTCAAAAACACGTCAAAAGTCATTTTTTTTAAATGCAAGCACCATGTTTTTATAATTTTATCTTATTTAGCATCAAAAATAAGGTTGACTTTGTACAAGGTTGTCTATTCAAAAAATTCATGGTTTTCGAAATATTGGCAATTTAACATTTTTTTTGTTGCACAAATGCTATTGATTTCTTTTAATATGAATGGTTATTCTTAGTTGGCCATGATGGCGTTAGAAAACAATCATCTGTCAAGGATATGTCAAACTGTGTGTATCAAACTAAGAAATGCCAACAGTTAACTGTACCGACTGTGAGTGTTAAAGTGCATATCGTTATCAAAGCGATAACTTATTATGCTTGAAACACACGTGTGTCGATAAAGCCAAGTAATTACTTGTACAGTATTACACACGCAACGAAAGAACACCTGGCTTTATCGACACACGTGTGTTTCAAGCATTTAAAGTTATCGCTTTGGTAACGATATGCACTTTAACACTCACAGTCGGTACAGTTAACTGTAACAGATGTTCTTTATATAACTTTATACATTGTCCATAAATAATAAATAAATTTAAGTAATCTTTGTTTGTATAATTTAAGCGTTCCCGGCATGATTATTGAAAATTGACATATCCTTGACAGATGATTGTTTTCTAACGCCATCATGGCCAACTAGGAATAATCCCCTGCTACAAGGAAACCTATTTCAATTAAATAATAAAGGCATTAGTATAGGAAAATTTTATAATTTTGTTTAGGCCTGAAAACGTCATTTTTGACATAAAATTTAAAATAAGTCCAAAACAGTTAGACTTAGGTATAGAACATTTTACACACAATGTGTCTAGAATTTTGGGCAAAATTCAAAAATAGAATAATATATAGGGTGTTCCATTTAAAATAAGCAAGTTGACACATACTTCTGGTATAACCGGAAGAATCACCGTCTTGAAAATATTTTAGCGGAACTGCCCCCGTCGATGTTAGTATACTACCTTTTCAAATTTTTCTCATGTACAGTTTTTCTATAATCTATCGATGGCGTTCCCGGTGGGACACCCTGTATACCATCTAAAACAAAAAGTAGCAATGAAACAGTTAAAATTTCAGTAAACGGAAAATGGAGGTAGGATGGAGTGCGGCCATTACAGGATCCCGATTATCCGAACCTCATGTTTTCCGTTTTCCCCGAACAGCTCTTCTTAAATTTAAACTAAACAGAGGCTTTTACGTAATCAATAGTTACCACAATGTGTGCTCTAAATGTTCTTTTTAAGAAAGCAAATACGCAAATCACCTCCGAATAGTAATAACAACCTTGCTGACAGATTTGTTACCTGTTACAAAATTCTTTGATTATTAAAACTTAAAGACAATCTTATGGACATTCTAGATGTTTTGTTGTATTCTCTAAAATAAAACTCGTAACAACTTATAATAACTTAATAATTGTTTACTCTTTTAAGAACACACGTAGCCACGGCCATAATCCGTCTCTTAATACCTTTTTTTACATCGCCTTTATTTTCCAAAATCTACTAGTTTTGAATAATGCGAACAGTTAAACGTTTTCATGTTTACGATGGTGTCATACTTACAAAAATTCTTACATTAATTTTTATGCCTACAATTTTGACTCGCTTATTGTAAATTGAAAAGAAATGTACAATTGCAAGCAAACACCTACAATTATTTGACACTGTTTCGTCCTTTTAAGACTATTCAGGCGTGAGAGAACTAGAATGTAAGTTCACAATTAAACAAACGGACAGATACTTTTTGCTGAGGTGCATATTAAATTTTTCCGTCGACCTTACTAGATACAAATGAACTTAAGTACGGAATAACTTCAATCAAGTACTTTTTGACAACCTCAAAAGAAATAGTATATTACTCACCTGTCAAATTTCGGTAATTCAATGTTTCCCAGGAAAAGGATATGTGTAAAAGTTAAACTCCTCAAACTTGAAAAAGAGAAATCCAGCAGAGGATTTAAAAAAAAACTCCCATTCCTCCCTGACTTCTTTAAGTGGAACTACAAGCAAATGTAGGTCTATATGAGCCTGGGCATCATAGACCAAAAATAAAACGTTTTTCATTTTTAGTTTTTCTTCTAGTTCTTCTTTAAAATCTTCTAGATTTGCCTTCAATTCACTATATTGGGTCAATTCTATATTTTTGTTTAAAACATTTGCTGACACTTCTACAGTTTACATAGCAGTTTGGCTTTGTATTTTATAGATATCTTCCTTAATTTTATTATTTTGTCATTCAGTTCACTTATTCATTTCTTCTTTTCTGAACTTATGTAAACTATTCACTTATTTTAAGTTCGTAATTAGTACGTACCTACCACCAAGTAATAGAGAGATTGGAAGCCTTATATTTTGTCTAACCATTAGTAGATTTAAACATAATGTACAATGGTTTGTACAGATGATATGGTTTTCTGTTCTGATGTGGTTACACCAATGTAACTTTATGGCAGTTTTTATATTTAAACATCATACCTTCTATTTTAGATTTTGAATTAACAAAATTCCCCAACAATTGTTTTGGTCTTCTTTTACTTCTTCAATGCTTTGTTTTCCATTATGTTGTCCAAACTTCATTGTTTGTTTTTAACCTGGAAATTAAGTAGATTATAGTAAATATATTATCTACAGAGAATCCCATCACTAACGGCACGGAGTTTCACATCTTTCTTTATTTCAAATTCATTTGAACAGAATATCATGTAGGTTAATAAAAGCTACAAAGTAATACCCAGGGTAGTTCAAAGAGTGGCGCTTCAAAGTTATGTTTTTTTCTTATGGAACACCATATATTTGATGAAGATTTCAAATTCTACGGAAAAACTAAGGGCCACTTTCAAGGATCCCTATACCTGACATTACGGTTCCTCCGATATTTTGATTTTTTTATAAATGTGATGTCTTTTTAAAAAAATTCTCCGATGCAAGACTAAATCGAAGAAAAACTCACTGGTTTCCGACGGACAACTCACCAGGATATTCAAAAATTTACATACCATTATCAATACATTCAAAGTAGATTGTCTTGCTTATCTCAAATAAAACACCCTGTATTTTGTTGGTTCGTCTTATAGATGAAATAATTCTCTTTCATATGTCACTAGAGTTCCTTTACTAAAGTGCGGTGGTTTTTGCTTTAACCAAACTATTATGATTATAAACCTTCAATGATTTCGAAAGAAATTATTAAGTGTATCGTGTATGCGTATGTTTGTATTGTGAAAAAAATTATTAAACTACAAAATGTTTTCTTAAGAAGTAGTATTTTATTAGGTAAACAGATTATTCACAACAAAAAACTGCCTGATTAAAAAATGGTAGTATTGATAGATGTGATCAAGAGCACTCCAAAACACTTCATAAACCTTGTTCTAAAAAATAATACATAAGTTTCAGACGGAATGTCAATTTTGAAGCTGTTCAAAATTGTCTGACACCTTACATACTATAATGGCCACATACAATTGTTAGGAAAAACTAACGTTTTTACAACAAAACGCTAGGTTTTTAGTGATGCGCAAAATCGTTTACATCTAATCACAGATTATTTTACCTATATTATTGATTATGATCTAGAAAATAGTATATATTATATACAAAGGGACAAAAGTCGGTGTTTTATCCTGCACTTTAGTCCTGGCGGATATACGCAGTTCCGGGAAGGTATTTTCAATTAAAAATTGAATTGTTTAAAGAGTTTTTAATAAGACGGATGGCAAGTTTGTCATGATAATTTGTCGTTAGTTACGGTATCAACCATCATCGCCAACTTTGTGTGGGTTTTCATCTAATTTTTAACTGATAAAAATGGGTGATTTTGACTTGAATTGATGTTTGATCCTTAGGGAGCAAATGAGTTTACTTTAGTCCATGTTATGTAAGTACTTTAGTCCCGAAAGTGGAAAAAAAACCTTTACGTTGCAGTTTTGGATAATGAGTTATCTCTTGCTGAGATTGGTGGTTGATACGTGCAACAGTCTAGTAGGCAACGTCTGTACGTACTACATCCAAGGGTTCAATAAAATTAAAACACTGTAGATCAAACATGCGCAGGCAGATTCTTACAGATCAGAAATTTTACAGCAATCTGGCCACACAGAAAAAGTAAGTAAACTTTACTACTTTTCTATACGGTTACACCATGTTGAATCAACTTTTTTCAAAGGCAAATAAAACTAGTTCTTGTACCATATTAACTAAATTTAAAGATTTCTCAGTTTTTCATCACATTTTTATGTGGTACCTTAAACATGTGGAAGTAAAAATTCAACAATTGTTTTGAAGAGGCGAGGAGCAACTGTTTCACTACGAGAGCTGTAGTACATCTAGACTTATCTAAAAGGATATAGGCTTCAAATATGCTGAAAGCCTTAACCAGACTCATCAATCTGCGATGAAGGTCAGTTAAAATTTAGTTCAGCAACTAGACTAATTTTGTGAGAAGCAGAAAATAGATTAACATTCTTTTCATTCAACAAGTCGCGATTGTCCACTTGGAAATTACAGTCATCAGACGTACAAGTACAAGATGTGTCGAAGATGTGCACAAACAATACTTACTTCTGGATCAAAGTTGTAACTTGATTATCTATCTTTACCTTTACCTTTAAAACTTGTTGAAATTAAAAAATTAGAAACTATTAAAAAGAGGGTAAGCTAGATTCTTTGAAAATTTCCATCAATCTTTCTAATTCGCAAAACAATCAACTTATTCAACCTAATTAAAAAGCACATCTAAGCTGTACATCTAATGATCATAAGTTTAGGAAGAGTTTCAATGTCCAACAAAAAGATCTATGTTGAAACAACGGCTTCAGTTTATTATACTTGGATGACGGAACCTTAGAAGATTGAGCAAATTCTAAAATTTTAAAACAAAATCAAAAGAACTTTGATTATAATGGGGGGTTTCTATTCTCAAAAGGTCGAAAGAAATTGAAATTTGGTGGGATGATAGACAGAGATCCCCTGATAGTACATCTGAGTTTGCACCTCGAGGGCTTGCCGCTCGAGGGGCGGAGGGTGAGGCGCTTTTCGAAAAATAACGCTAGTGTAGTAAGTGCTATCAAACAAAATTGTGCACAATTTTAGGTACTTGCATTTTTTGTGTACAAGCAATACTTTCCGTTCTAGGGTGCGTTAAAGTTGGGGCTTGATTTGAAATTTTAAACAAAATCACAATTTTATTTCGGATCAAGACGAATATCGCTATCAAACAATTCTGTAATATATATTTTTTTAAAGCGTAATGTTTTGTGAGTCTACAGATGTCCGATTTGATACATTTATTTGTATATAATAAAAGATTGATATCTTGAAACGCGCCGCTACATACTCCGATATGAGCGTAATTATCATTATCTATGGTCAATATTTCCCTATTATTGTTGATCTAGGCACCAAATTTATTATTTTTGTGCATACATGATACAAGAAAATATAATTTTCAACTCGTTTCCACACCACCATTGAGGTAGAATTAATCGGTGCTTTTTTTGTGAAACTGCCATTTTTGCACTCGTTTTGTGCCAGTGCAGATAAAACAAAAACGTCATTGGTGTAAAAGTCAGTGCCGGAATGTAAGTTTTAGAGTAACTTTGAAAAGAACTGTATAACTGTGTAAAAAATATAAAAACGACATTTGGAGACGTTATCACTATCTGGACATTCCCAATAAATAAATAATACAGTGAGGGACATCAATTTGTCATTATAAAAACAATATATAAGAAAGTAAGTCACAGCAAAAACTGAAATCGCTGTGAAATAAAGGACTTCTCATACAAACAAATTAACCTTACATTACAGAATTTTGTGTTTGAGCCGTTACTGTTCCATCACATGGTGATCGCCATGGCATTTCTACGTCAGAAAACAAGTTGCGCAGCCAGGTGCGTGGGTCGTCACAATTCATTTGCAATGATTAGTGTTAATTACATTTATTATATTACAAGAAATTATGGGCCGTATACAATTGTTGCTTTTGACGGATATCGAAAGTGGGACAGAAACAAGTATGAAATCTGCTGAAAGAAACCGCCGTTCGAAGAAACACTGAAGCACTGATGTACTTTTCGATGAATCCATGATTCCTACTGTGTCTCAAGAAAAATGTTTATCGAACAGCTTCAATAAAAGGGGCCTTATAGCATTGCTGCAGAAAAATTGGAAGCAGGGTTAAACAGGTAGCCGAAGACGCGAATTCATTAATTGTGCAGACTGCCATCAAACTTGCTCCTTCTTTTTCCTCAGAATTCGTTATTGAAGAAGACACAGACTTGCTAGTGTTGTTGACTGCTCAGAGAGATTCCGAATGTTTATTTCTGCAAGCCGGGGAGAGGGAACAAGGAGGATGTGTTCTATTCGCCTCACAGTTTGCAATATAGAGATACTGTTGCGAAAAATATATTATTTGTGCATGCAATCAGTGGATGCGACACTACATTGACGTTGTTCAATCAAGGCAAGATTTGATTCCTCAAAACTTAAAAAAAAACATTAACAGACGCGATTAATGTATTTGACGACCCTAATGCAAAATTATCAAAAATCGTTGCCGCTGGCGAACTGTTTATGTTAAGGCAGTACGGTGCACGAAGCGAACATCGTAAGTTAGACTTTCTCCAATATGCAAACTTTGTACAGGCCGTCTCCAAACATTTGTTCAATCTCGCTTTAATGCCTCCAACATCCGATGCGTGCCATCATCATTTATTGCGTACTTATTGTCAAGTACAAAGCTGGGGAGTTCATAAACCTTCAGAGGATCTTGGATGGCAAAGAACAACCACAGGATTAGTCGCCACACAAATCGCAAGGGAATCAGCTCCAGAGGTTTTACTTAAGAGCATTTCGTGCAAATGCTAGAAGGGTTGTGGGCCTGCTTATAGTTGTCGTAAAACACTGGGACATCCTGCGAAAACATTCCCTACCAGATTGCGTTAAAGAATGACGATGAGCAGGACGATGAGGACCAAACAGATAACTCCGAGTTTGCCAATTCTGAGAATGATATCAAGGAAGGCGAGTCAGCTTTACAACGTCGCAAACAACTAAAAATTAAATAAACCCCAATATCAACAGTGGATAGGCGTCTTGGAGATACTACGTTAAAAAAAACGCACCGACCAATTCTACTTCAAGGGTTGTGTGGAAATGAGTTAAAAATTATATTTTCTTTTATCCTGTATGAACAAAAATAATACATTTGGCGCCTAGATCAAAAATGATAAGAAAATTATGATCGTTAATTAAAAAATGCTCAAATGTATCAGATTGGACATCTGCAGACTCACAAAACATTACACTTTAAAAAAAAATATTACAGAATTGTTTGATAGAGATATTCGTCTTAATCCGCAATGAAATTCTGATTTTTTTGAAAATTGCAATCAACACCCAACTTTCACGCACTGTAGGGCAGAAAGTATTCGTCGCAGACAAAAAATGCAAATACCCAAAATTGTGCACAATTTTGTTCTCTACATATTATATTTGAATTTTTTTTCGATAGCAATTACCACAACAGCAATATTTTCCGAAAAGCGTCGCAAAGCTAAGTTTTCATCCCTCGCTCTTCAAGCGGCAAGCCCCGAGGTCGCAAACTTTGGTGTACTATCAGAAGACATATGCCTACTATCCCACCAATTTTAAATTCCTTCCGATCTTTTGCAAATAGAACTCCTTTTTGTACCCATTGCTTGGACTATAATGAAAAATCTCTACATTCTTGAAATAATAACACTATTCTGGACTTCTATTGTCTATACTTTATTTTAACAGAATAAATACAACGTTTCAATTGCTATTGAATCTGCAATCGTCTTCAGGTGAATACTAACAAACTTAAAGACTACTGTAACTTATATACTAATACAAAGTTAGTGAAGCGATCAAGTGTACAAAGTTAATGAAGGGGGACGTTACCGTAAACTAAGATTAGTCAGGCGTCTAATTAAAGGTTTCCACACATTGTTAATCTCTACGCTGGGTTGACTAAAGACATTCTTGTTGTTTTCGATAAACGCTGCTTTTTTAAATTTTCTCTTGTACCAGTGCTCTTCTCGGTGTATAATTCTTGCCTCCGACCATTTCATTTTGTGATGTTTTTCCCAGGAGTGTTGGTCAATGCCGGATTTCAAAGTCTCTCCTCTCTGCGTATGGGTTTTATGTTCCTTCAACCTGATATCTAAGGGTCTTTTAGTTTCCCTTACGTATGACTGGCCGCATTCACATGAGACTTCGTAGATGCAATTCTTGGAGTCACGACTGTTGTCTGGTCTAGTTTTGGAGATCATGCTACCAATAGTTTTTGATGATCTGAATACCGTGTTAATATCATAATTTCTTCCTATCGTTTTTATTTTCTCAGATAATCCTTTGACATATGGAATGCTGAGTAGTGTTTTGGGTTTCTCTTCGGTCATGGCTGGTTGGTTCTTAGAGAGTTGTAGAGCAGTTTCTACCACTCGTTTCTGGTAACCATTTTGTTTAAGGTCTCTTCTGATGTTCTTGGTTTCTTCTTGTAGTCCTACTTCTGTATTACATAGTCTGTGAGCTCTGTCGAGTAAAGATTTAATAATCCCTTTCTTTGTTGTTTCACTGTGGTTGGAGTCGTAATTCAGATATTGGCCGGTATGAGTTGGCTTTCTGTAAACTGATGTCACAATATCCTTATTGTTTCTTTTGCAAGGACGTCCAAGAATGGTAGTGAGTATTCCCTTTCTTTCTCCATGGTGAATTGATGGGTGGCTTAATGTTGTTCAGGTGGTGTAGAAAAGGTCTAGCTGACGGTCGCTATGGTTCCAAATTATGAACGTATCGTCTACATATCTGAGCCATAATTTTGGTTTAAATCTCGCTTTTTCCAGTGCTTGGACCTCGAACCAGTTCATGTGCCTCGGTGCTTTTCTTTCCTTTTTCTACACCACCTGAACAACATTAAGCCATCCATCAAATTCACCATGGAGAAAGAAAGGGAATACTCACTACCATTCTTGGACGTCCTCGCAAAAGAAACAATGAGGATATTGTGACATCAGTTTACAGAAAGCCAACTCATACCGGCCAATATCTGAATTACGACTCAACCACAGTGAAACAACAAAGAAAGGGATTATTAAATCTTTAGTCGACAGAGCTCACAGACTATGTAATACAAAAGTAGGACTACAAGAAGAAATCAAGAACATCAGAAGAGACCTTAAACAAAATGGTTACCCGAAACGAGTGGTAGAAACTGCTCTACAACCTCTAGAACCAACCAGCCATAACCGAAGAGAAACCCAAAACACTACTCAGCATTCCATATGTCAAAGGATTATCTGAGAAAATAAAAAGGATAGGAAGAAATTATGATATTAACACGGTAGACCAGACAACAGTCGTGACTCCAAGAATTGCATCTACGAGGTCCCATGTGAATGCGGCCAGTCATACGTAGGGGAAATAAAGACCCTTAGGTATCAGGTTGAAGGAACATAAAACCCATACGCAGAGAGGGAGACTTGAAATCGGCATTGCCCAACACTCCTGGGAAAAACATCACAAAATGAAATGGTCGGAGGCAAGAATTATACACCGAGAAGAGCACTGGTACAAGAGAAAATTTAAAGAAGCAGCGTTTATCGAAAACAACAAGAATGTCTTTAGTCAACCCAGCGTAGAGATTAACAATGTGTGGAAACCCTAATTAGACGCCTGACTAATCTTAGTTTACGGTAACGTCCCTTTAATAACTTTATACACTTGATCGCTTCACTAACTTTGTATTAGTATATAAGTTACAGTAGTAGTTTCAAAGTTTGTTAGTATTCACCTGAAGACGATTGCAGATTCAATAGCAATTGAAACGTTGTGTTTATTCTGTTAAAATAAAATATAGACAATGGAAGTCCAGAATAGTGTTATTATTTCAAACATAACATTGTCTAAACCATTCAAACGTACCTCTACTTTCTTGGTTCTCCAATCACCGATGGTGCTTTTTGTACCTTCATTAAAAAGAAAGTAACCAATATTTAGTTGTTGTTACATCAAATCAATGCTCATATTATCTTATTCCTTCTGAAAAACTGCTTTTGCAATACTTGTCATTATTTTCTTTTCTTTAAAAGAAGTAGAAGATATTTCTTTATCCGTTTATTTTTTCGATTGGTTCAATGGTATAAAAGAACTAGTGTCTTTATGATTTTAATTTATTGACACAAAACTCTTAGAGGAAATCTTTGCTAGTACCTATGGAGTATTTTTGAACTAGGGAGATTAGTGCAAGTAATGATAAACGTTTATGCAACATTTATGCTTAGACAATACAAGTAACAACTTGCTCTTGCTTTAGTAATAAATCACGGTTCGCTTCCCTAAAGCAGACATATTTCATCGGTATCATAAGAAAGTGTATGCCCGCTACCACAACAACTAACAATATTGGTGTGCATTTTTGTAACCAATGAAAATGTGTAAAATGAATTTTAGAAAAATGTTATACCAAGTGACTTGGGTCAATAAAAGGCGTTCAAATATCATAATTGCTCATGTGGAAAATGTGTGGGTGAAAATGTTCTTCGTGGATTAAATTAAATTAAAAGCCCCGGAAGAATTTTCAAAACATTACAAATTGTCCAACATTGTTAAAATAGCTTTTGTCTTCCTTACAACTAAATTTCATTAAAAAATTACGCCATCGTCTACTAAATTCTAACTAGTAAAATAAACAAATCATCATCATCATCATCGTAATTCATATTTAAAATGTTGTTAAGACTTCCAAGATTTGATAGAAATGAAGATAGTTTTTATTATATAAGGTCAAGTCGGCTAAGTGCGTAAGTCGGGTAACTGCGTAAGTGGGCTATAGTTTTTTTATTTCTATGTGTATCAATCTATGAAACTGGTAGAAACCTTAATTAACCATGTTTGCCTTCTCCTCAAGAGATGGCGCTGATAAGCAGAATATAAATTAAACAGGGTACTACTTTTCATTTACTTGTAAAATAAATAGATGATGCAAGTTTGTGGTGTTGTGTTCTATTTATGATCATCTGCAGTTGTCTATGGGTTAACGTAAGTTTGAATATGAACTCTTGTATAGCTTTAATTAAAGTAGTTAACTACCTATATATTTTTCTGATTCCACTTTACATTTAGAAAAAATAAAGCCCTACGCACTTAACCTACAAAAATGCAAGGGCGGTAAAGTGCGTGAATCTTCATTTATCTAGTACGCACTTTCCCGACAATAAAAATTTATTAATTTATTTCATTACAGAGCACAATGTCTTCAAAGTGTGTACGAAAAACTAATAAAGGTGAAAACTACACTAAGGATACATTACAAACAGCCGTAGAAGAAGTGGGGTCCGGAGTTAATAATCCATATTGAGCTAGTCGAGTGTATAATATTACTTTGAGTGCCATAATTGATCACGTCAAAGGAGGTCGGGGAAGAAAATCTTCTTCTTTTGGTAGATCGACAGCTCTGCAGTTAGAAGATGAACAAAAACTTGTAAGTGGACTCTCTTATATGGAAAAATACGAGTACGGTTTATCAAGAAAAGAGGTGTTAGAGTTAGTAAGAACATACGTAAAAGCCAAAGGACTAAAAATGTTCCGTCCAAAGATTGGTTTATTTCGTTTAAAAAAAGACATAATCTATCCTTAAAAAAAGCACAAAGTGTTGAATATGCACGTAAAAAAGCTTGCGACCCCTTCACTATTGCAAGTTATTTTAATATCCTAAAACTACAATTGATGAGTTAAATTTGACAAATAAGCCACATCTTATTTGGAATTTAGATGAGACAAGTTTCTGCAGAGATCCCTCCAAAACGAAGGTCTTAGGTCTAAAAGGGACTTTTGCAACACGTACAACAAGTTCATCTGGAAAAGAGAATATAACTGTGCTCCTAGCATGTAAGGCTGCGGGACGTAAAGCTCCACCATTGATTATATTTAAGGGGAAAAATATATGGGACCAGTTTATGGCTCCAGAAGACACAGGGTTCCCTGGAACAACATACGCTGCAACAAGTAATGGATGGATGGAGACTTCTGTGTTTGAAAATTATTTTAAGAACAGCTTTCTAAAAACAGTTGGACTAGAAAGGCCGGTGCTGCTCATGCGATACATATCGGGCTTACATTGATAGAAATGGCAAGGAGTGAAACATCGTAATTTTGAAACTTTTTCCACACTCCAGTCACCTACTACAACCATGATCATGCCACCGATTCAAATCATCTACAACACACGGGCACTGAGAGCATTTCATCTGCTACTCAATTAGATGCAGACTCAAGCACTGCAGATATTAGTTTCAAAATTTACTTCTTGCTACTATGAAAACTCACAATTCTCATGAGAAGGTAAAGATAAGGCGAGTTTGTCAAGGTGCTGAGGTTATTACTACAGACGATGCCTTACAGAGGCTGAAGGTCAATGAAATGAAGAGAGTCAAACCACGTACAGTCAATGAAAAGAACAGAATCAAAATTATTCCTAAAATAGACAGTTCGGAGGATGAAGAAAATGCCGAAAACTTCAGTCTGCACTCGTCTCGGACGAAGGTTCATTATCTGCACTTTTAAGAGAAGAGATAGAAGAACAGCAAGAAATAGAACAAGAATTTAGACCTGTGGCTGAAAGGCAAGTAGGAGACTGGGCAATAGTTAAATTCGCCACAAAAAAGATTATGTTGGAAATCTTCCGTCATTTAATGATGATGGAGAATCTGTTTTTCGTTTTGTGAATAAAGCATCAGAGAGTGGGGGCGTAACAACATTTATTTACCCACTTCAAGACGACATTGCTGATGTTATTGATGATGACATAGTCTCGATCTTGCCAAAACCAATCATTGGACGTAGAGGAGTAATTTTTTCAGTAGGATTTTCATTTTATAACATACAGTAATGATTTTGCTTTAATTTGTAATGATGTCTTTTGTTTTTTAGGAATGAAATTTTGTTTGCCATGTCACTTTTTATAGAAGAAAAATTTTTATTTTCTACAAACTCCATTTAATCAGCAGTATATATGAGTTTTACGCACTTACCTTACTGTGAGTACTGCACGTTTCTGTATAAAATTACAGAATGGTTACGCACTTACCCTCCATTGAAGGGGAAAGTTTTAACAAGACATTAAATGGTATGCTATAACCGGAAAGGTCATACAATTAATATATAAAAGACGCTATTGTTTATTTTAGAATTTCTAGAATAATATTAACTGCAAAGTCAACTTTGACAATTTGAAAGATAACACATATTTTTTTATTTTTAATTTTAAATCTATGTGAAAAACTATGTATACGAGTCTTACTCAAAAATATATGTTTTCATTTAAAATGTCAAAGTTAATAGGTGGTTCGTGAAAGTTGAACACCCTGTATACTTAAAAATATTTTTAATTGTAGCCACAGAAGAACCTAAAAGAATGATCAAAACCAAATATTAAAGATCCGCGTACTACAGGGACATAATAATAATAATGATAGTAATATCATCTAACATTAACAATTTTTAAATAATTACAATTATAGGGATATATTCCATAACTATATTTTCTACTAGAATAAACCTCAAAAATTTTTGGGCAAAATTTGTTAATTTGAATGGTTTTTAATCCATTACAATACTAATGTTTTTTAAATTAATTAATTAGCTAATTAGAGTGTATTTTAACCATATTTTTAACCTTCTAAATCAATTTGCCTATCATTTGGTATGTTTTTCAACTCAATCCGACATTTTGTTCTCTACATCTCGGCTTTTTATATACCTACGATATTAACAAGTATATAATAGATATTATAGAAATAAATGTGCATATATTTTGTTTTAATTACGGTGATTGATGAATCACCTATGAGTGTAAATGGAAATCTACCCATGACATTGAATAACTTATTCAAATTAATAGTGTACCAAAGTTGAATAAACTATGCATATTTTTATAAAATGCTGGTATACTTATCGCACAAATAGTGCAGTGTCATTTTACCTACACTTTATCTGCTTGTGATTATTTGATTAATCAATAAAATAATATAATACAGTCAAAACTTTAACTGAAATAAGATTTCTAAAACTCGTAATTTTTTTTTTAATTTGCCACATATCTAAGAAGTTTATTTCACATTTTAAATATTTAGGATGATTGAATCAACCTTAAAAATGAAAAGATATAACCATTTCTTGTAAATTTGATCATTTTTGTTGCTTGATATCTAAGCACCACTCAACAACCCACCAATCAAAACAGGGATTTTGCAAAGACAACTAAAAATTGATCAGGTTTGGATGTTGTAGGAGAATTAAGAAAATTCTCTTGAAATAATATTTACAGAAAATTTTAATTGAATCGAATTAATTTAATTCATATACTGAAACAGAAATTGTAGGTTCACGAACAAACATCGACATTCACATGTTTAGCTCTATTGGGACTCAAGAAAACAATAGTAGTTAAAATTTGGGTACAACAATAAATCACTGAAATAGCTAGAGAATCATATGTATATAATAAACATTTGACGTCACATTTCAATAAAAATAATAATTTAACACAATTTAAAAAAATAACATTTCAAATAATCAAAAGAAAAACAAACCCTTCTGTAATATTACTCATTAAAAACAAGCATTAATGTGTCCAAAAATGTTGCGGCAATTCTGTATTTCTTAATTTGCAGAATTTGCCGTAGTTAATGTTTCCATTCTGTAATAGGTACGCAGAACGAAAAATACAAAACCAAATTAAATATTTTTTAGAACCTAATCTATGAACTAATAGACACCGAAATAATTTAAAGTTGTTAAAAACAACAAAACATTTGTACAATATACATTCCACAAACAAATCAACGTAAACTAATAAATAATGTGGAATTTAAGTAAACAAAATGCTAGAATAAATTTAAATTTACGTCGATATGTTGATTCTCTAGATACTAACCGTGGAATTTACAAAGCCTGGAGAGGTATAAATTATTTGCATTTTTAATGAAACAAAGTAAGTCTTTATAAAAGTAGCTATTCCACATTTGAGACCTAAATGAATAATAGTACCGATTGTCAAATATGATATTTAAAGTATAAAACGTTTCTATTGACTAGAAGTATGAATTATTTTATAACACGGTAAGTCTGATCTGTCGAAATTACAGTTTGTATGTTTTGAGCGTGTAGGAATAATTATAGCAGAATAAATTCAATTATTTAAAAATACATAGTACTAAGTACACACTTCATAACAGTTAATGTAACTGTCGGAATTTGATTTCTGATATGTTTCTATAGAAATTTTCGTTACGATTTGTTGGGACTCAAATGCCATCAAGGAGAGGGAAAGTTCCACTTATTTTCCATCGACAAACTAGGATCCTGTCCAAACTTATACTATTTATTTATCTTATTAGCGGTTGTGTCTCGACTTCTGCACTTTCAACAAAGTAAAATCAAGTCACGTTTTTAAACCCCACCAATACCAGAGATCATTGAGGCAGGAAAGCGATTTTTGGTGACCTTGTATGGTAAAAACAACCGCAGCTTATATTACATACCAACAAGATACCAAGTAAAATGGCGGTGAATGAACAATGTCAGAGAGTATTTTACAAAGTTCAACAGTGTTTGGGAACCAAGTGGTCTGCCAAAGACTGGTGCTGGCCGAAGTGAGCAACTTCTTTAATTCATATCGCTACACTCAAGTCTTGCACCAGATGCTTTGTTAACTAGTAGCATGCCCATGCGTGAAACGAATCGGTGTCCGATTTTAGTTCCAAACTGTGTGGGATTGTAAAGGCACCGTGAAAATTGACTATATAGATAGTTTTGGGCATATAAAGTTCAGACCACGGCTCAACGGCACTTTCAAAATATTTTTCGGCATTTTTCACTAAATGACAAATTTGTCCATTTTTGAGTATTAAGAATAATTTGCAATAATGTTCAATTTCAATTTCATCAAACTTAAATTTAATTTGAGACCTATTGTTTTCATTTATCACAATCAATTTTGAATAAAATACAATTGAAAATTGGGTTAGCCGGTGAATATAAAACAGTTCAAAACGAAATCAATTACTTAAATTGTTTACCGAGGAACCGATTTTTAAATAAAAATAATTGTTTGTAGTAAAACATAACCTCACTCTGTCAGAAGCAATCAAAATAAAAGTAATAAGTAGTGGTCGAGAAAATATCATTTTCAAAAATAGTAAGTGATTTAGTAGAACCATCGTTACATTAGAATATCTAACGACTTTATGATGTAACTAAGTAAAGCCTTAGTTCTTTGATAAAAACTGTTCTATGTGCACATCAAAAATTAGGTTGCAGTTAGAAATATAATTCTGCAACAGATGTGGCTGTTTCAAACATAAAACTAGCGCACCGTATACTTAGAAGCCGTCTAAATACATTATTATAAATGAGCTTTTGGAAAATCAAATGTAAAAAATAAAGATAAACTATCTTACGTGACACAGGCAAGTGAGTAGTGCATGGACATTAAAATAGACGGTTGTAAATGTGCCTTTCATTGCGTATCGAGGCGGTCAAGTGTGAATCGTAAGGAGTTCTTAAGGATCGGATTCCGATTGTGTCGAGTATTAGAGTTTCTTCCTTTCTGCGAAAGTTTTCTGAATGTGTATTTATCTCAATGACCCCTTTAACTTGGTTCGTTTGAAGATAGTTTTGATGTTGTGTCATTTTTAAATTCTTCATGTGCGGTCTGTGATTTTGGATACGTATGGAACATATACATGGAAGGTCGACCCTCAGATTCCGATGCTTTTGATATTTTGGACTCATTGATCTTTTGAACTTCTTCTTGGTGTGCTCGTTAAGTAGGGTTCGAGTTTCTCTTAAAGATTCTTTGGTTTATAAATTCTGACAGGTCGTTTCGTCAAGATCTTGAAAAATTTTTACTTAGGTGGTAGTTTGATAACGTGCAAGTACTTGTAGATGGGTGTGGTTTTTAGTACACTGTGTGACCTAGTTTGTCTCCTCACTTTTTAGCAGCACAACAAAGGAAGCTAGTTGCCAGACGGTCAGTTATATTCAACTTATCTAAAACCAGTCTAGAGGAATAAGATACACACTAGCGAAAAAACAAAAAAAATAAGTACACTCTGAAATTTAAAACTTGGACACCACAATTCCTGTAAACAAAAGTTTGCACATTGTGAAGCGGGCTTAAGGGTATCATTTACAATTCTAACAGCAGGTAGTCTCAGCAGGGTTATCTTATAGAAGGACTGTAGAATGAATCATTACACTAAGCACGTTTTAGAAAATAGGTAATTTACGTTGCTTACTTAATAACAAATAACTTGGAGCTGTTACTCTGGCCAGTCAAAAGCCCAGATTTTAACATTATCGAAAATGTTTGGGCTCGAATACTTGCTGTTATCCGAAGACAACAAGGGCCAAATTTTATACCAGTAAACCGTAATGCACTAATTGCAGCCATTGATACCGCATGGGAAACGATTAATATTAATTATATTGATACCTTGATAGCGTCAATGAGCAGACGCCTCCAAGAATGTATCAATAATAATGGAGGTCACACCCATTATTGATTTCTTATATTTATTTATATAGTAATACCTTTATTTAAAAAAAAGTTTTCATTTAATTTTAAACTATAACTTGGTATCTTAATTATAATTATGTAATAAATTCTTGTCAAAAAACTAAATATATACGTTGACAATAAGAATTGCCTTAGTTTTTATTTTCACTTTTATATTAACTACAGAAAAAATGAAACGTCATAAAATATACATTTTGTAAGGACTAAATATTATGAATAGAGAGTTTAATGATTTTTTTTAATAACTTACAATAATTAGTAGGTTAGATTTATTTAAAAATAAGTAATAATCAGTCAACCCAAATAACCATGTTTAGTTTTTGATTTAATTTAAAAGTTATTGCTTGTAGACGTTTTTAAATCAAAATTATTTCTAATTTTATTTTGTAAACATTTCCTAAACAAAATTTTGATTCGATAATTAATCGAGCTATGGTGTTTAATTAGCGATACCTTCAAATATATTCTTTAAAGAAAAAAATTAAGTAAGCAACGTAAATTACCTATTTTCTAAAACGTGCTTAGTGTAATGATTCATTCTACAGTCCTTCTATAAGATAACCCCTGCTGAGACTACCTGCTGTTAGAATTGTAAATGATACCCTTAAGCCCGCTTCACAATGTGCAAACTTTTGTTTACAGAAATTGTGGTGTCCAAGTTTTAAATTACTCGTGACAAAAAAATAACAATTAGTATAATTCCATAACTATTTTACTACTTCCAGTTTGTAAATTTTTATCCATATGCTGATCTTAATTTCTAACGTTATGAACTTTGTGGCAGTTTTGAAATTAAATTCTCTTTACTTTATGAAGAAGTCAGTACACTACTTTACTACTAAATATTTCAACCAACTGCTAAGTATTTTTGAGCAGCAAAACGTTTTATATTCATTTTACTGTATTTCGTCATGCAAATCAAAGTTCGACTCGCAGCACCTTAACTCAGTCTGCATTTGACCAGTTCAACAATGAATACATCCTTGGGGTAATGGTACGCGTCCATAAAAGAAAATGTAAAATTGGCCATGTAGATAGAGACACCGAGGAACTACGTCAATAAATCTTCTTTTGACAAAAAAAAACAACTAGGAGGATAAAACGTCTGCATTTTTCTTTTCTTACTTTATTTTTTCTAATACAAAAACTTCTGTAATTGCCGATTGGGCCTTCATAAGGAGCGTTCGAAGGGTTTTATTTTATTCACAACTCTTGTCTTTCTTATTGCCGACGTTTTAACATGAAGTAATTAATTTAAAACTCATGAACATGAACTCCATGAATATTTTTAATGTCAACGTTTAGGTCAGACCTGGGTTACCATCACTAACCCTCCTACAAAGAACTACCAAAAATACTTAGTGAGAACTTACAAACAACGTTCAAATAATAAGAAAGATAAGTTCAAATAGTTTCCATTGGCGTTCTTGTCCTTAATACAATATATTCACACAAAAATATTCATCTGTCTCTTTTCCGCAAACGCTTCAGTATCATGTTTTGAAAAATCAGTATCTTATAGCAAAAAATGCAAGTTTTAGCTGCAATATTGAATGTTTTAAGCGCATCAATAAAATGTAAAAAAAAAACTTGCCTACACATTATATCATATTAGAGTTTACTTATTCTTATATTTATTCTTAATGTAGGACGTGCTCTTAAAATAGTAATTTAATTTAAAGTAATACTAGGTGGGACAAACAAGAGCAAATAAAAAAAGTGGAAGTGAATATTTATCAATGTGTCGATAGATCACATAACGCTAATTTTGAAATGAAGAAATGCTGCTTGAATAACAATGATACTAAAACACCGTTATTCATGACATATCTTCTTTACAACTTCAAACTGTCACAATCACCTATCTGTTAGTTGAAAATAAAATTTGTTTTCGTTAAGACTAAAAACACAATAATAATACAAACAAAAAAAAACGATATGTTGTAATTTAATAATTTAATTTAGGTGTTATGACTTCTGTGTATTGAAAATGTTCTAAAAAACTAAAACATTCAATCTATAAACTGACCTTTATTTATTTCGGTTTTATACAAAAATCTCACAAATACTAAATTTTACTAAAATCGTCTTTGAAATAATCGTGCCCTTCTCTAATTGGCCCTTTTGTTTTGTTCATATTATGCCCAAAAATTATCAAATCATTGGTACTAAAAAAAAACAATTTTATAATACCAAATTAGACCATTATTTTTAAATGATGTGTTTTCATACGGGTGGACTTAAAAATGTTTTTCTTCGCTTAAAATAATCTAATTGGTGGGTGAAAGTAAAATACGTCTAAACTAACAAAAAAAAATTTGAAAATTTATATTTAAAGGTTTTCCGTAAACAAAAATACTTTGAACATAGTATTAGTTACATCAGTTATTTTAAATGAAATACCCTATATATTTTTTCACTTTTGGATTTTTCGCTTCTCAACTGGGGTTGTAAAGAGTTTAAACTAACGATTTAAGCGTTATTCGCTTGTTTACTGCCAAAATCAATTTTTTTCAAAGTTACATATCTTACATAGTGTAATAACTAAAAGTTTAAAACTTTATAACTAATTTTACCGTAGTATGAACTAATAATGCATTTATCAAATCATGTTCATTTTGAGATTTTTAATTGTTATTTAAACATTTTCAAATATTGCTTTTTCTCGAAAGTTTTTAGTGAAACACCCTATATTTAACTTGGTAGTCAAAAATACCATAAAATAAGCTATGGTTTGATTTATTTATGTGTGCTTTTATTTTAAAACAACTTGGAGAAAAGAAATTTTATTCCTTGAAATGAATTATTCGAATTAGAATTAACATAGGTAAAAAAAACAATCTTGAAAAAATTGCTAGTTTTTATATATTTAAAAAAACTTTGTAAACCTTATTAAAAAATTGATAAATCTCATATTTAAACAAATAAAAACAGTAAATAGACAGATAACGGACATTAAGAATTTATTCAAAAACAAATTAAAAGAATTAATTATAATAAAAAACTAAAATTTAACAAATGCTTAAAATATCGACTACCATCGTTTACTATTTTGCATTCGCTGCTCAAAAGAACTAATTACACTGTAAAGAATGTTAGGGGTGACAGATGCAAAAACATCACTAATTCTTTGTTTCATATCTTGTTTTGTAGTCGGCGTGTCGTGATAAACGTAATCCTTTATGTAACTCATAAAAAAAGTGAAACGGTGTTAGATCACGAGAACGAACTGGCCAATTTACTGTAGCTCCAAGACCTATCTAGCGTTCTGGAAAATTTGGGTTTAACCATTGTGTTACTTCTCTAATTCAAGGTGAAAGAGCACCGTCCTGTTGTAGCTACATATCTTGTACAATGCCAGCAAGAGCATTTTCCAAAAATTTAATAAATCATTGTTTAAAAAATCTAAATAATCTTCATTATTTAAATGTTTTTATAAATACGTGGTCCATCAAGGTATTGCCATATTATTTCCCCCTACGCGTTAAAGGACTACTTATTTTAGCTGTTTGTTATTGCAAATATGTGATATGTCGGTTTACTGTCCAGTTTTTGTAAACGTGACTTCATCCAAAAATACAGACACGATTTCTTGGGACGACAAATGGTCAAATTAGTTGAAACTTAAATATTCAAATATAACTAGATGCCAAAACATTTTCGGTTGGTAATGCCATTTGGCATCTATCAACACGGTGTCATTTTGGCATATATTAAAATATGTGTTTTTTTTCAATATGTTTGCGTTTGAAAGACCTATAAAATCCTTCAAAATAAGATGTAAAAGAGTACTACAACGTATTATTTACGTATTCCAGCTTGAGGATTGTACTGATTTCAGTGTCATGAGTATAATGTGAAATTGTCAACATTTAGTAACTTTTTTGCCGGACTAGGTCAAGAAAAGGGGTGTTTCTGTCCGCTTTTGAGTTATGCAATATCAGTGATTATGGACGGAGGACCGAAATAGTTATTTGTCCAACAAGTGAGGAAAGCGATTCTTTTTTCTACTCGAGCTTAAGTGAGAGTGGATAAAAGGATTTTCTCATGTGTTAGTTACAACATTTTTTCCAAGACATTCCCCAAAAAACCAACCAACCAACCCAAATGAAAGAAAAACTACTAATTGTAAACGTAATATATTGTTACAGGATTTTGCCACAATTTTGGAAGTCAACAATCGGAGAGTTACAATAGTCTTGCCCATTTATTCTGTGGTCTCGGTAAGGTCTCAACCTGTCATAGCGCAACGTTGCTAGCCACGTAATTCTAACCAATAAATGTAGAGTGACAATGTTTAAAAGTCGAAATATAAGATACTAAATTAAACAAAATTGACTGAATAATAATAGTTATTTGTGTAACAAAAATTAAATTGTTTAATTAAGTTCCAAGCGACATTCTTGTAACACGACATTTTTTCCTCACTAGTGAGGAAAAAACAATTTTCTCACTATTTGTAGAGAATAAACGTCTATTTTCTAAGTATGTCGTAGAAAAAGTATTTTTTGTGAAAAATAGAGCAATTGTTTTCCAAAGCCTACCTAATGTTAACTCAACTTTATTAATTCATTTTATGGAATAAAATTTGATTTTTCTCTAAATTGTTTTAAAATAGATGCATACATTTAAAATAATATTCTATTTATGCTCTTTTGAGTACTAAGTTAGATTCAGGTGTTCCATTTAAAATTTTCGAGAATAAACGATATTTGAAAATGTTTAAAAACCAATTACAAACACAAAATGAACATAAAAAGTTTCAAAGTTTTAGCTATTACACCAAATATGTAAATATGTAATTTCAAGAAAGATCTATTTCGGCAATAAACAATTGAATAACGCTTAAACCGTTGGTTCAAACACTTAACATCATTACATAATTTTAATTCTTAGGAAGCGAGAAATCCAACAGTGTAAAAATGTAAAGGGAGTTTCATTTAAAATAACGGACTTAATAGTGATTTTTGGTACAACCGGAATTAATACTATGTTCAAAGTATTTTTGTTACAAAGAGCACTGCGGAAAACCTTTAAATACAGGGTTTCTCACGGCAGGCGTTCGTTAGAAGTTTTTGTGGTTAGAAACCACCTGTAATTCTAAAATTTCAAGATGAGTTTTGCCAGGTTTCCCTATACCTATTTCCAATCGTTTCTTAGATAACTTCATTTTCTTAAAAATTTTGAAATATGTAACCCTATTTTCAACCCCGCGTCGGTTACCCAATTTTGACTGCAGGTGAGCGCGTCTGAGGTAGAAGGTAGCACAGGAATTCAATAAATTTATCGCATACAGGGTATCCATAAATCAATGGACAATTCCATAATTTTCAAAGTTGAAGAATTTCGTTTTTTCAAATGGGACACCCTGTATTCATTGGATGATCGGATGCAGAATTTTATTCTGCATCGATTCGCTATAGGTTTCCCTATGCCTATCTTCAACGGTTTTCTTGTTAATTCATATTTTTCATCAAGATCAGATTAAACTCTGAAAGTTCTACATAGTAGGCTTACTTCGACAGGAATAACTGCAACAATGTCAATTTCATGTCAATGCAGTGTCACCTCGCAGATTCGTGAATTATCTATTTGAAGTTGTAGTGATTTTGTTGTAAGTGCTGTTCAGAATGGAGAATATTGATGGATATTCCAATAACGATTTGTTAAATTTGTTTTATACACATGGTGAATGTGGACGGATTGTCAGACGGACGTGCAGATTATTTAATGAACGATACCCAGACCTGCCAGAAATGACTCCGGGGAAATTCGCGAGAATCCAAACTCGATTCTTGGCAAGTGGGAGTGAGGGCAACTAGAAATCACCCAAAGCCCGTGATTGATAATGAAGATAACGAGGTGAATGTGTTGGATTTTTTTCAAGCTTATCCACGAAGTTTACTTGAAACAGCAGTAATGGACTTGGGTATCTCGAGACCATCGATCCACAGAATATTGAGGAAACATAAAATGCATCCTTTTCCGAAATAACTGTGCAGGGGTTACGTCCTGGTGATGAGGCAAGACGAGTCGATTTTGTGAGTTAATGTGTATCAAAATGACTAAAGATCCAAGATTTCTTCATAAGATAATTTGGACTGATGAATCAAAATTCAGCAGGCAAGGAATTTTAAATCGCCACAATAATCACCATTGGGCACAAGATAATCCACGGGTCATCAGGGAACGCAATCACCAAGATCGCTTCAGTTTCAATGTGTTTTGATTAGTAATGGATAATAGAGTGGCTTATCATGTGTACAATGAGAATTTGAATGGGGCTAAATATCTGGAGATACTACGAGTGTTTGTAAGCGATTTCCTGAATACTTTACCTGTAAGTGATAGAGCGAATAGTTGGTATCAGTTGGATGATGCTCCCGCACATTCAACTATATCTGTACACCAGCAGTTAATCGTGATGTTTGAGGATCGGTGGATTGGCCCATAAGGACCCTGGAACCGGCCACCAAGATCACCCGATTTGACGTCCTTGGATTTTTACCTAGTGGGCCGCATAAAGGAACTAGTGTACTCTACGCCTGTGCAAACTAGACAGGATTTATTGAACCGTGTTCATACTGCGTTTAATAATCTAAGACCAGAAGAAGTTAGGAGGTCCGTTTCATGAGGAGTACATGGCAGAATCATACAGTGTTTAAATCAAAACGGAAGTCATATGGCACAACTATTATGAATTTACATCATACAATCGTTCTTGATCATAGGTCATTCATTCGTTGTTTCCTACCATTTTTTTTATGTTTCGAATTTGTTGTTACGTGCCGTTACAGTTAACTGTTGGCATTCTTCTTAATTTATACTATTCACACGTGTCAATGTTTACACGAGATGTCGCAAGACACACATTTTACTTATGTTCATTGCTCCACAAGAGCTTAAAAGACCAACCGCCGTCTTGTACAGTCGTATACCGCACTTAAGTATACACCTCTGATGAGCTCACAATAAGAGCGAAATGCTGCATCGGGTGTTCTTTTGTTGCGTGTGTACTTCTGTACAAGTTGTCTTGGCTTTATCGGCAACGTGTGTTACAAGCATTAAAGCTATCGCTTAGATAGCGCTTTGCACTTTAACACACACATGCCGTTACAGTTAACTGTTGGCATTTTTCTTAGTTTATAATATACTGGGTGTTCTATTCAAAATAAGGAAGTTGATGGCGAGTTCCGGTATAACCGGAAGTGGTATGAGCTTGAAAATATTTTGAAATTAAAGCAAATTTTGAATAACCCTTAAGTATGAAATTTCAGAATTACAAGTAGTTTCTAACCACAAAAACTTCTAACGAACGCCTGCCGTGAGAAACCCTGTATAAATTCACACGTCTATTTTTATTAGTTTAGACGTGAGATTCCGATCCCACAGTAATGGGTTTTTCTAATATCTATGAATTTGATGTAGATTTTTGTGATAATACCAAATTGTTCGTCTTATTTTAATTAGAACTTGGAACTTGGTGCTTGCTGGGAATACATATTTAGTCATCACTTTTTACAAAACATACACAAACATAAAAAAAGTACATGTACTGTACATATCTTTAGAAATACATTCAAATTAAACTGGAAAAAAATCCAGTTTTGCAAGTCTTAGCGCAACATTAAAGATTCCAAACGCAACAATTAAATTAAAAAAAAATTACTTGCATAAAAATTTAATTCATATTATGTTTAAAGGTAGGGCGTGCTCTTAAAGCAGTAATTTAATTCTGAGTACTAGGTGGGACAAGTAGTAGCAAAAAGGACGCGTCGAAGTGAATATCTACTAATTTGATAACGCGTGTTAAAGTGATCAGTGCTGCATCATTGTTTCTGACTGCAAGGTAATATATTTAAAATTTCAACAATTTAATTTAACAATTTCAAAAAAAAGTCAAAGTCAAAGTAAATGACTAGCACTGAATATCCGTAATAATTTTTAAGTATAAGGTGCAGTTATTTTTTATAATCGAAATTAAACCCGGTTTGTTTTAATAAACCAAAACTGCCAAGATTAAATTATTCTAATATTAATAAAAACAATTTCTCTTGTCTAATTAATTAATTAATTTAAGCCAGTTAATTCAATTACAAATTCACTTAGTATTTCCTTTTTTGTAGGATAACAAGATAATACTATAATTGCTCTACAGTACAAAATTTAGTTACAAGTACAAAAAGTAGAAGTTTTAAAATATTTTTAAAACTGGTAGAGAGATAATCACATGCTTTGTAAGTACTAGTAATAAAATTAAAGCAATATACTTTTTTTAAAAACTAAAAACTTTGCTTTTCTCTTTGCAGATTAAGCAAAATTAATCCAACCATTGCAATACTTGTGCAATACTCAACATTCCTGACAAGAATTTTAATACCAATTTGTTTTGAAAAGTTGGTTAAGGTTAGAGTTACAAATTTATTTTACAAACGTAATTGTCATTGTCATTTTTTTGTAATAATTAATGTGTTTTTAGAAATATGATTTTACGGATATTGATATGGATTTCTAGTGTGTGCTTTATTAATGGTCTCGTAGAAGATTACAGACTTCGACCGCATTAAAACCCGTATTTTACGATTTGGAAATTATTACATATCTGTTTGAAAATAATCCTTCATTTTCCGGAAAAGTTATAATTAAGGTATGCACATCTCTTGTATTTATTATTTTTATGGTATTATGTCATTGTATATACAAAATTGCAATTTTGTTATTGATCTATTGAGGCTGCTACATTAGCTTCTGAATCAGATCCTTTTAAGAGCAAGTATGTAAATTATTAATTAAAAATCATTTATTTGGGTGAAATGCAAATTTTAACGATTTGCAATTTTAAGTGTGTCTTCAGTACCTAAGGTATAATTTATAATACAAAACTCGCGTAAAAAACCGATAATAATTTTTTTTCCTTGTGAAACTGTTAACCTCCTTAATGCAAATAGACCAAAATAATTAATGATCGATAACCTCTATTCTCATATAAGGACGTACTCAAAAAACTTGTCAGTATGAATCAACTATGTATGTACATAGGTTTTACATAATCATAGGTACTAATAGAATTATCAATAAGTTAAATAACAAACAAAAGACCTTGTATTAAAAAAGTACTAAACATAAAACTAATAAATCATTTAGTTGTTACTATTAATTTTAAGTTAGGTACGTATTCGCTAAAACGTTTTGAGTATTTATTTAAATTCTATACTGATTACGGAAATGTTCCAAATACATTATTGAATTGAAATGTGTTAGAAAACAATAAAACAATTATTTATTTTTACAACCTATTTTGAAAATATTAATATAATATTAACCCCAATTGGAATCATTTTTAACAATTGTATTGAGATAAATTTAATTATTCGATAAATGCCTCTATAGCGTTTCCTTTTCAAATGATTTATGGACAATCATCATAATTAATCATAGATTTATACAGGGTTTTCAAACTTAAGTCGGCACTATTGCTAACTTTGTTATTACTAGAGCTACAGGGTCGGTTAAATAGTAGCATTTGTTTTTCTCATCACTATGGTGAAAACCGAATCAAAATCGAACATCGCGTTCGCGAGGTACGTCAAATTATTCCATTTTTTGAAATGGGACACACTCTGTATACAATATTCTCAATCGATAGGAAATTGAATACTGAATAAAAAGTGTTCTATTATTTTTTATCCTAAAGTCAAAAATGACAGAGCTATTGATGATTTTTCAAATAAGTTTAAAGTGGCTGTGATTTTATAAACTACAATTGTTTGTTGTATAAATGTCATCAAGATTAAAATATCAAATTAAAATTTCACTGGTAAACAGTTTACAGCCACTAAAAGCGTTTACAGGCGGACTCAAAAATTCTTGGACCAAGACGGTGACATGTTTGAGCATCTAATTTGAATTTTTCTTTTAATGATAACAGAATAATTTAAAATAAACCATATCCTTTTGCTTCATGGATATTCCTCTTTTTTTATTTCATTTATCACTTTTGCTGGATATAGCCACCGTGAATTTTGTATGTTGATCTATCCCCATCACGAAATAATTTTTTTTAAGCGTCTGCTGTGAACAAGATTCAAACCGCCTCGACCAACGGTTTTTCGACTAGTAAATTTGACTACGTTCTTGGCATTACTACTAGACCACCCGCGGGTCTGATATTCTTCCTACTTTCTACTATACCTATGGTAAGGCAAAGTTATAACTAACACAGCCACCTTAACCTATTTGAAAAATCATTAATAGCTCTGTCATTTTTTACTTTAGCTCTGTCATTTTTGACTTTAGGATAAAAAATAATGGGACACTTTTTGTTCAGTATTCAATTTTCTATCGATTGAGAATATTGTATACAGGGTGTCCCATTTGAAAAAAAGGAACAATCTGACATAACTCGCGAACGCGACGTTCGATATTTATTCTGTTTTCACCATAGTGATGAGAGAAAAAAATGCTACTAGTTTGCCTATTTAACCGACCTTCTAGCTCTAATAATAACAAAGTTAACAATAGTGCCGACTTAAGTTTGAAAACCCTGTATACATCAGATTTTAAATTGGAATAACCGAAAATAGTATTTTGTTCATTTTACTTAGTAAGGTATAAGAAATTGAGGATTTATAAGTCCGAAAATCAACGATTATTTAAAAAAAAAAGCTTAAATTTTCCTTTAATTTTAAAATACTTATAAAAAAATGCGGCTTTGTAAATTGGATGATAAATTTAATTTAAAGATTAAAAACATTACCATTCATTTATTAAAATTATGAAAACGTATATTTGATTTAGAATGCAGATAATAAATATTTATTTAACCCTTAAACGCTACGCTTCAATTGGTAATGTTGCGGTTAAGGTTGGATAATTATTTTTTCTGTTTTGGGTTGCTTACAGAGCTATAAAAGCACCCACATGAGTTCTTTTATAGAAAATTTAGTTCTTTTATCGAAATAGAACAATTTTTATTTCGAACGGTGGTAACACTGATTTGATATTAAACGTCAAACGTTCGGCGTGCGTTAATTTAAATCGTAATTATTGTTCGGTAGATTTATATATCTACTTAATTTTATTTCCACCCATTTTTTTTAAATTAAACGTATGATAAATATTCTAGCATTTAAACCAAAATTTAATAAAAATATTGCCACCCTAGCAATTATACTTCAAAATTCCCTAAATTTAAAAACTCGCAAAATTGTATTTTAAAATCTGAAAAACCCAAAATAGAAAAAAATAGTATAAAGAATTCGTTTCAGAAGGCATTTTAACAACTCGTATTTTCCAAAACTCGCCGCTTCGCGGCTTGTTTTCAAGCTGTACTCCTCTTATAAAATGCGTCTTCTAAAACTAGTTCTTTAATATAATATTATCATGAAAATATTCATCGAAATTAATAGAAAATGTTTATACCATAATAAACATTTACAAAAGTCTTAGACAACTAAAAATTAAGTCAAAAAAATTTCATTGAATACGTTTTTTGAAAAGTGTATTTTGATTAATAATATAGATAATGTAAAAGAATACCACATGATTTAATTTCGAAAAGCACTCCTTAAAACAGGTAAAATAAGATAGCTGTCTTATTATTAACATTATTTGTATACAGGGTGTAACTGAAAGACGTGGCCAAACTTTAAGAGCGTAATATATATATATATATATATATTATCAGAAAATCCTTCTACCTTTCGGTGTCGGATTGTACAATTATTTACATTTTATTAGATTAATTTCTATTCTACGTTTATAAATTTCTTCCATTCCTTCTTGTTGTATGCCATCTCTTCTGCTTCTCTCCATGTTTTTCCTTTTTCTTCTAGTATTCTTCCTACTTCCCCATTCCATGTTTTTCTTGGTCTTCCTCTTTTCTATTTTTCATTATTCTTGTCTTCCAAATTTGTTTTACTGGTGTTTTGTCGTTGATTCTGACTAGGTGACCCCACCACGACAGTTGCTTCTTCTCTATGTGTGTTAGTATGCTTTCTACCTCCAGTTCCTTTCTTATGTCTGTGTTTCTTATTCTATCTCTTCTCGTTATACCTTTTATTTTTCGTAAGTATCTCATTTCGGTTGCTTGTATTTTGCTTTTCTCTTGCTCTGTGAGTACCCATGACTCGCTGCCGTAAGTTAGTATTGGTCTATAAATGGTTTTAAATATTTTTGTTTTGGTTTCGATCGATACTTCTCTCTTATTTAAAAATTTTGTTTTAGTGCGTAAAACAACCCATTTGCCTTCTTAATTCTATTATTAATATTTGCTTCCTGTGATCCTTTCTCGTCCAGAATTTCTCCAAGATATTGAAAGTGATCCACTTGTTCAATTCTTTCTCCGTCAATCTCTATCTTCGTTTTCACATTTTCTTCTCCAATTACCATTACTTTTGTTTTACTTTTATTAACCTTCATTCTGTTCTCTTTCAAAACTGAATTCCATATATTTAAATTTGTTTGTAAATTTTTTCATTTTCCGCAATCAGTACCACATCATCCGCGTATAATCCTTCAGATACATTAATTCTTTGTAAATTCAGATATCCAATTGTCATCTTTTTTGTTTTCTTTTTACAATTTTTAATTATTTCATCCATGAATAGTATAAAAAGCAGTGGGCTTAGACTACCCCCTTGTCTTAATCCCATATTTGTTCTAAACGTTTCCGATATTTTGTTGTCCCTTATAATTGCGTTCCGGTTATGTTTGTATATTGCTTGAGTTAGTCTTATAAGTTTTGTATTTACATGTCTTTCTTTCATTAGTCTCCATATTGCGTTTCTGGGTACCGAATCGAATGCTTTTTCTAAATCCAAGAATGCCAAATAAATCATCCGTTTTTCTTTTCGTGCTTTTTCGGTGATTTGTTTTATTGTGAATATGTGATCCTGTGCGCTTCGTCCTCGTCTGAATCCACTTTGTTCTTCTTCCATTGTCTCTTCGATTACCTTCCTGATTCTTTTTTCTATTATTTTTCTAAAATTTTCATACATATATTGAGTAAAGTTATTCCTCTATAGTTATTACATTCTTTTACATCTCCCTTTTTGTGTATTGGTACGATTAGCGATGTAGTCCACTCCACTGGTATTTCTTCTTCTCTCCACACTGTGTTGTATATGCTTAATAGTGCATCTCTTCCCCGTTGTCCTATATTCTTTATCATTTCTGCCGTTATTCTGTCGCATCCAGGGGCTTTCCCGTATTTTAGCTCTTTTATTACTTCTTCAAGTTCTTCCATTCTTATTGGTTGTTCTTCTGTTTCTCTTTCTAGCTTGTCGATTTTCATTTCTTTTTCTATTTGTGTATTATTTAGTAATTCTTCAAAATGTTCTTTCCATCTTTCCATTATCTTTTCGTCTTCTGTTATAATTTTTCCGCCTTTGCTTTTATTGTTTTTGTGTTCAGTGCGTTCTCTTTTCTTAACGATTTCAATGTTTTATAAAAGAGTTTTTGGTTTCCTTTTGAGTCTTTTTCCATTTTTCTCCAAATGTTTTCCATTGCTCTTGTTTCGCGATTTTGATCATTTGTTTAGTCGTTTCTCGTTCTTTCTTGTATCTTCTGTATTTTTCTCCTGTCTTGTCCGATAAGTAACTTCTCCATGTTTCTTTCTTTTTCTTAATTTGTGTCTTAATTTCTTCTGTCCACCATGATGTTTGTTTTTGTTATTTATTTTCCGTGCTATCCCGCATATTTCTTCGGCTGTAGTTATTATTATGTTTTTGCAGTATTCCCAACTGTTTTCCACGTTTCTTTCTTTAATTTCCTTTTCATATCCTTCAAGTTTCTTGCTTATAGTTTCTTCATATTTATCGGCTACTTCCCTATCTCTTAGTTTATAATGTTTGATTGATTCAAACTGTACCAATTCGTTATTTTCTTTATTAGCCTTCTGTTTCTTCTCTTGTATACTTTCTCTAATTTTAGCCACTACCATATAGTGATCGCTGCCAATTTCTGAACCTCTTTTCACTCTAGAATCCATTATCATCCTTCGATTTTTTCTTTCTATTAGTATGTAGTCAATTAATGATTTTTCGTTTCTGCTTCTCATCTCTCTTGTAAATTTGTGAATTTCTTTATGTGCAAATAATGTATTTGATATTATTAAATCATTTACAATGCAAAAGTCTAACATTCTTCTTCCGTTATTGTTTCTATTTACTTCTCCATACTTTCCCAGTACCGCTTTATATTTCTCATCGGTTTTACCCACTCTGCTATTAAAGTCTCCTATAATATATAATTTTCCCTTTGCTTGTCCTATTATTTCTGTTAGATCGTTCCAGAATTTATCTTTGTTCTCTTTCTTGTCGTCTTCATTTGGTCCGTATATCACCACTACTGTCTTGTTAATCTTTGTTACGTTTTCTAAGAATTCTACTGACAATATGCGCTCATTATACGCTTCCCAGTTTTTAATTTGATCATCTAATTCTTTCCTAATTATGCATCCTACTCCTGCTGCTGCTCTTGTTTCTTTTTCTACTCCGCTGTGTATTATTATATTGCCGTTTTTAAGTTTTCCTAAGCCTTTTCCCTTTTTCTTTGTTTCCGTCATTCCTAATATATCTACCCCCGTTTTTTCGAATTCTTCCTCTAATTCTATTTCTTTTCCATTTATGCTATTAATATTCCATGTTGCTATTTTCCATATTTTACCCTCTAGTTTGTTAATTTGCATATTATTGTTCGTTGCCGTGTCCGTTTCCGAATTACCCACCCATTTGTTTTCCTCTGTTAGTTTTTGCTGCTAAATTCCCTTCCTTCGTTGCTTCGTATTTTATTCCATTTATCGTTAGAGTTTTATAGCCTATTTTTACAGTATTTCCCTTTTCCTTCTCTTCTCTTGCCTTTTTCTGATTACCGCCTGGATCTGCTGTTCCTTTTTTGTTAAATCGCTGTCTATGAAAATCGGTTTTTCCCTTAATTTGTATTTATTTTTTAAAACTAATAGTTTGTCTTTAAACGACCCCATTTTCGCTACCACTATGCTTTTTTCTCCTTCTTTCCTTATAGGTAATGCATTATCTATCTTTACTTTTACGCCTATGTACGATTCTAGAACCTGTTCTAAATGCTGATTTAGTCCTTCTTCTTTCCATTCGACATTTTTAATAACTATATTATCCTTTCGGGCTTCTCTATCTTTTTCTCTAAACTTTCTTCGATTTCTAGAATCCGTTCTTTTAACATTTTTCTTTCTGCATCCCATTGTTTTTCTTTATGACTCATTTCTTGTTTTAGGTCTCTTACTTCCTCTCTTAACTTAGTAATCTCATTTTTAAACTCTTCTCTCATCTCCTGAACATCTTTTCTCAGTTCCCTAATATGGATTAGTTAAAAATGAAAAAAGTTTTTATAAACATGGTTCCGAAATCCTTCCTAAGGGAGATACAGCTCTTTGAAATTTAGTAAGGATTTCACAGTTTTTATTTTATAACAAAGGACGTTGGTGTTCGAAATGAACAAAGTAACCACTCTAGATGTACTTTTCATTGTGATTACATTGGTGTAAATTTTATTTTGATAGGATGTTAGAAGGGGTAGTTTTGTCTAAGGCTGAAGTATTTTGCACCTCAAATTTATTATTTCGGGTCTTTTTGTAAATTTAATACCAAGTTTAGCATCTTTCGGGTTTTATACGCAAAACAGGTACTCATCTTTTAAATATAAGTAAGTCCCGATGAGTCCCAAAAGGACGAAACAGCTGTCGGGTGATTCTCAGTGTTTGTTTGCTATTGTACAACCTCTTGCGTACCTTTACTGCAGGCGATTCGAAATTTTTATACTTGCCAACTGTTAGGTTGGCTATAATTATTAAAGAATCGACTATGTAACTGCTTTACATACCTGTCGGCAAAGTTGCTAACATTTTCGTACGTGAACGCTTTCACGAGTCGACACTAGATGTCGAAAAACTTATCATATATATATATATATATATATATATATATATATATATATATATATATATATAAAATTGTTAGAATTTTGTAGTACCTATGAAAAAACTAAAATATCTGATGATTTTTTATCAATACGACTTACAGCTCTACCTCACTGCGTGGTAAAAGTGGACGTGTCCAACATATTTAATTTTTTTGTAGGTACCGAACAATAAAATAATCTTTTCGCATGAAAATAGAATTCCATTTCACCATCGTAATATAAAAGGCATATTTACAAACATATGTGATACAATGTGTTTTGACTCTCCTGAATAGCCGAAAAATTCTTAACACGTGGCGTTTCATCATTTAAACAAATTTGGGGTAAAATCATGATGCAGGAAATTAATTTAATTTAAAAATCTATTTTGGGAAAAACAAAGTTTGCTGAGTCATTTAATACTAAGGTCACTTTCACATTCCAAGATCATCATCATCCAGTTCTATTTAAAATCAATTTGAAATCAATCAAGGTAATATACCGTGGTTGAAGTTTTTCTGTATTTACTGTTATTTATTTACAGAAAAACTTTAGCCATGATACATTGCCGTCAATAATTTTGATATCTCGGTCTGTCACCCAAGTGTTTAATCAGCCCTCAAAATCCCGGCAATACATTTAAAAAAAAAACTTGTAATACATATGTACACTTGGTTTTTAAGATTTTTGTGGGCTGAGATGATTTTCAACTACTTACATCCAAAATGCAAAAAAATGTTGGACAAATGTTGTTGGTAATTTTCAATCATCTAAGAGTACCCCAAAAAGTTTAAATGGCACAGCGTATTTTTAAAAATTTAATTTGCGAGCAGGAAGAATAAGCATTCCCGAAAAATTTAAGTTTTTTTTAATTTCGATTATTACTTTTGGAGTTATAAGAGTCGCCCATCAAAAATAAAGTAGCCGCCGTTGTGGGACATGTTGCAGTATTTACGCTTTGAGCAATCCAATATTATTTATTTATTATTTATTTAACTAGTTTCAACTCAAAAATATATCGTGAGTCATCTTCAGAAGAAGTCAAAAAATTATTTTTTTATTTTTATATATTTTTGAGTTGAAACTAGTTAAATAAATAATAAATAAATAATATTGGATTGCTCAAAGCGTAAATAGTTTGTTTATATTAATTGTAGAATAAACACAGGGCTCAGGACGTCTATTTTCTTTTAAAGGGAGATAACTATTGTTGGTATTTCCAATTATCTAAAAGGGACATCCTCAAATGGGGATAAAGTGTCTTCCAAAATGTTTAAATGGCACAACGTATTTTTAATTATTTTTACAATAATTTACAGTCTCGAGTTATGAAGTCATACTTTTTTTTCTGATTAACACAATATTGACTATTATCACCTTAGTTACGATATGTCATACTCATATCATATTTTCCCTAGGGAAATATTTCTCGTACCTATTTCCCTCTGTAAATCTGAAGAGCCCTTATTTTTTGTTAAAACAAAAAATTCTATGAATGATTTAATCGTTAATAATAATTTCAACAGTGCAACGCTAATTTTTAGTACATAAAAATTTCTTTTTTTTTTAATTTTCGCAAAAGCGAACAGAAAGCTAATGCTACAAATTTTAGCAACCGTAGTTAACAACGTACTTTGCGTCGCATTATTTTTTACAGTTTTTATAAATATCTAGTTAATTTAGAGAAAACTATTGATTACAATTACTAATTGTAATAATAGCTGTATTTTATTATTAAGTTTTAAAAATTTTGTAATTTTTATAAATGAATCTTGGTAGTTTTGAGCAAACATAAAAATAGAGAAACCACAACATCAAAAAAACAAAGAAAAAACAACACGACAATGTATTTAACCAAAAATTTCAAATAATCAGGTTGTAACAACTTTCAACATTGTTGTTTAAATTTTAACTTAATAACGTGATTTTAACTTAATAAGAGTAAATGTACTTAGTGTCCACCTTCAACCTCCACACAAAAAACATTTTAAAGCATCTGTTGGGTAATTAGTAGGCATTCGTTGACTATACTTTGAAAGAATGAAACCCGTTGAGTTGCATACACACTACTCTTTAGATGACCCTACCGAAAAATGTATAAAGGAGATAAGTTTGGCGATCGTGGGGGTCATTTAGTTGCAACTCTCCTTCCAATCCATTGATTTGGAAACGCTTCATCTAAATATTTTCGAACACGTAGTGCATAGTGCGGAGGAGCTCCATCCTGTTGAAATACTAACTGATCTTTTAAATATCGTTCATCAATTCTCAATTATAACAATTAATGTTGGTACAATAGCATTTTTAATTATTCTAGGTACCGTGTTCCTGTGTTAAGTTACCGGTCAAAAGTTTTTGGGGATGCTGCGTATGTAACGGCAATTGTGATTGTACAAATAAAAACTACTTTCGTCCGAAAGACTAACGTTAAATAGAAAATTTTGATTATTATGAACACGTTCACTAACAATCTTACAAATTTCAATGCGTCGGTCAGTTAAAATCATCTTCATTTAGATTGTGAAGCAACTAATTTGTAATGTTTCAAAATTCGCTGAGAAGTAGTACGATTAATACCTGATTCAGCAGCCAATTGTCTTGTGTTTGTCGTAAGATTTACTGCAACATGTCCCACAACGGCGACTACTTTATTTTTGATGGGCGACTCTTATAACTTCAAAAGTAATAATCGAAATTTAAAAAACTTAAATTTTTTCGGGAAAGCTTATTCTTCCTGCTCGCAAATTAAATTATTAAAAATACGCTGTGCCATTTAAACTTTTTTGGGGTACACTTAGATGATTGAAAATTACCAACAACATTTGTCCAACATTTTTTGCATTTTGGATGTAAGTAGTTGAAAATCATCTCAGCCCACAAAAATCTTAAAAACCAAGTGTACATGTGTATTACAAGTTTTTTTTTAAATGTATTGTCGGGATTTTGAGGGCTGATTAAACACTTGGGTGACAGACCGAGATTTTAAAATTATTGACGGCAATGTACCATGGCTAAAGTTTTTCTGTAAATAAATAACAGTAAATACAGAAAAACTTCAACCACGGTATATTACCTTGATTGATTTCAAATTGATTTTAAATATAACTGGATGATGATGATCTCGGAATGTGAAAGTGACGTTAGTATTAAATGACTCAGCAAACTTTGTTTTTCCCAAAATAGATTTTTAAATTAAATTAATTTCCTGCATCATGATTTTACCCCAAATTTGTTTAAATGATGAAACGCCACGTGTTAAGAATTTTTCGGCTATTCAGGAGAGTCAAAACACATTGTAGCACATATGTTTGTAAATATGCCTTTATATTACGATGGTGAAATGGAATTCTATTTTCATGCGAAAAGATATTTTTATTGTTCGGTATCTACAAAAAAAATTAAATATGTTGGACACGTCCACTTTTTACCACGCAGTGAGGTAGAGCTGTAAGTCGTATTGATAAAAAATCATCAGATATTTTAGTTTTTTCATAGGTAGTACAAAATTCTAACAATTGTAAAAACATTTATTTTTGGCTTCTGTATCGTAACTGAATTTTGATTGAAATACGGAATCATTGTGATGTGGATTTTACAAATTCTAATTCAAAATTTAATTCTTCAAATTGTTTCTTACAGTAGAATTTGGTGGGAGAAAATATACCAATCAGGTAGCATTTTTAGTTTTGTATTTTGTATACTCTAATATTTTGGGTCTAAAACAGTTAGGGAGCAGGAAATTTATTTTTCTTTCATTCACTAATTCGTCGTTATGGCCTAATATAATTTTTAATGTTCAGACACTTTAATTTTGATATGTAAATGAAATTTACAATTTTACTTATTTTACATACAATGATAAAATTTCAAAAAAATCATTGAAAACAAAAAAACAGTTTTTAGTCATAAAATCCAAGGCCCCCGCCTATCTAAAAAATAAATCTACTATAATAATCTCGAAAACCATGAAATTAATTCTTTTTTTAAAAATTTATTTTAGCAAAACAAGAAAGTTTTGATTAAAATTTTTTAAACAACAAATTTGTTTTAGTTTTGCCCAATAACTTCGGAGTTTTTGAATTTTTTCAACAGATCTGAACAAAAATAATAAACTGTGCATTATTGCCCACTTAACTAAAATGGTAGGTACTTTTACTAATAACAAAGAGAGTCAAAGAATCCTACTCAATTTTGAATAATCTATATAATAATAACCTGAAAATTCTAATCGCAAAGTTGCGATTTTCGACCATTATTATTAGATATAACTTCAAATGTGCTATGATAGCACGAGGTTATGGTTCCAGGTATCTCACCAGTTATTTGTCGAAGATGGTTTAACTAAAACGCTATAAAATCGTTATTTTGTATTTCACCAGTCTATACAGAAATGTGCAATCTAGTTTACATGGAGTCTCTAATTGATGTCATAATTTCTATGCGTGTTCCTGACGTGAAATTATGACGAAAAGTCACGTGTCCAAAAATGCCTCGTTTTTGATATACAGATTGTTAAAGTTAAAAAAATTTTTTTACTGTTTAAAGAACGGTTTTTTGAAGTTTGGCAAAATGTTATAACATATTACGCCTAAATAATCTGGGATAAAGCATTTCTCCATATCTGTAACAAGAGCTGCGTTTGGGAAGGGGTATAAGGGCTCTCTTTAAAAAAATGGTGTGTTTAATGTCAAAAAGTCGTCACTATTTTCAGTAAGAGCAACAAGTAGCGTACAAAAAAGGATCTTTTATTGCATTTCGCTAGAACGAACCGTCATAGTGTTATGTCAAGAACCGTACTATAAATTATGACATTCAATTTAGAGACACCCTGTATAGTTTTCGAATCAAAAATTTTTAAGTCATGTCGTTTGCAGTTCAAATTTTTTGAAGATCGCCCCTGTAGCTGTCCAAATGCTTATGCTCTATCTTTGCAACTGATATTTTCGGAACCGGATGAGTTAGAGATTCGCGATTTCACCAGTTAATAAGGAAATGTTCTTTCTATATAGTATTCAAATAAAAAATTCCAAAAACCTGCCGTTGTTTGCAGTTTAAAAATTTTTACAGTCGAAGATTGCACCTGCAACTGTCTAAATACTTGCGATCTTGCTTTGCAACCGATATCTTCGGAACTGGATGAACTAGGGATTCGCAGTTTCACTAGTTGATAGAGAAATGTTCATTCTATACAGTTTTCGAATAAAAAGTTCCTACGTCATATTGTTTGCAGTTTCAAAAAAAAGTCAAAGATAAAAAGTTCACATTACAACACACATGGTGTTTTACAAAAAAAAAGATTTCTAGGGTTCCTAGAGTCAGAATAGTCTCGTATCTGTATTACAACCCCCAAAAGTTTTCTTCTGTACGCTTGCAAGTTAGGAATAGATTTGACGCCCACATACCGCTAGCCAAAGCCAAACCTTTTAAGATTTTAGACGGTACATTTAACATCTTGTCAAAGAATACAGCAACAGAAAAAAATCAGAAGTCAGAAAAGTCCAGAAAAAATTAAAATATTTAACAAATTGAGTAGAATCTAATAATAAAAACGAAAAAGAAAATGATTAAAAGTCCGTTAACATTTAGAAACAACACAAAGCATCCCGCCATTTGAATGAATCTGTTGACTCAATATGTCTAAAAAGAAGATCTACCAAAAATGAATGTTTATGTTTAAGTGTAATAAATTTGTAAATAAATTCCGATGGTTATAGATAAAATACTTGTTTTTATAATAACAAAATGGCATAGTATGATGCAATTTTGGCTAATGTATACCAACTTTTGTTATTCTGAGAGCAGCAAAATAAAATGAAAGGTGTATCAAATTTTGAATTACTTTATTTAAAATATTGACATAGTTATTTACGGAGAGTGCCATAAAAAAAAATACAATTGCCCAGTTTATTGCAAAAACGATTATGATAATAGTCGTATCAATATACCGATTAATCGATTAATCGGTTTTAAATTAAATGTGATTTGTGAATCGTAATACCGATTTTGCAGGAAGTAATAAAAGAGATACTTTTACATTCATAAAATTTAATGAAATGTTTAAGTGTATTAAAAAAATATGTTTTAGTTACAGTTAATTAATAATCCTACATGTTTAATCAAAATGTATTTAAACAGAATTATAATTGATTCTTTGTTATTTTGAGCTTTTATGTTGCAAAGCTTTACAGTACCTGTTGCTGTTAATCAACTTCAAAGCACATATACACTTTTTCTATTCTTATTTATTATCTTCGCAATAAACACCTACATGACAGTTGCATTTTAATTTTGCACGAACTTTAACTGTGAGATTTTGAACGCTAAGCTTTAAGTAGGTTGTTTTTATTCATTATGCCTGTAACTTGTAACATCAGCATTTTATCTTTAATTTCACAAACCATTAAACGTTGTTATAATTTTTTTATGTTTATCACTTTAAAAATTCAGAATGACTTAAGTAGTTTTTTATTGATATTATTGATTTGTAAAGTCTAGTGTTCATATGTACTATAATACGCATGCAATTTTAAAACTATAGAAGCGCAATGCAAATGTTTTTTTTAATTTGAATTTAAACGTGGGCGATTTAATGGTAACGTATAATTTCATTTGTTCAAAGAACTTCAAACTACCACAACATAAAAAGGCAGAAAATAAAAAACGTAATATGAAACACTTTATTTCTAAACACTCATTCGTTTCTCCATTTGCTATTCGGTTGATCCTAGAAACGGCTCATAATATGATTATTCAGTGTTTGATAAATAAAAAAAACAAATTCGGAACGTTATTTTTAATAACATATTTAATAAATTGTGTTGTTGTTGCATTCCAGACCCGAGAGCTCTCACTCTTATTATTTTATGAAAATTTTTAAAAAGTTTTAATTATTTATAAACCAAATATGTTTAAAATCATCACAGCCCTTCATTGACAATCTCGTTTGGTAAACGAGAATTGCCATTTTTATTTTTTTTTATTAATATTCAAGGGTGTGTAGATATCACACTTACGATAAATAGAGAAAACTATTCTACGACTGACGGAAAATTTACAATATGGCATCTATAAAATAGTTTCCTATGTTCCCTAACTATATGTAATAAACATCGACAAAAATGACATTGTCGGTCAATTCGTTACATGTAAGTTAAAAAACGATGATATTTTAAACTTCATAGGATAAAGGCAATTGCGCTGTAATTAAGCGCAGGATCAAAAATTATGTATAATTATATTAGAAGCATATGTTTTTTTAGAAAAATAATTGAAAAATTCTAGATAAACAAATAGTTCTGTAGTTTATCAAATCAAATATCTGGCCATCCATTCGATCCCTTCCCATTATCCCCAACAATATCCTTCTATCTCTACCTTCCACTCTCCATTCATTGCATCCTTCTTTCATGTGTTCCAAGTTCTCCCATCTATCTACGCACAGTCTGCACAATCTATCCTCGTCCTTCCACCAATATTTATTTCCTCTTTCTTTATTCCCCACTCTAAATTTTGCAATCGCTCTTTTCTCTTTCAATCCTTCCTTTCCTATCATATAACGTGGTATCCCTTCTGTAATAATCTCACAATACTTTTCATCATATTTCCCTTTCTTTATTGTCGATCTTCTCTCTTGAATTTGCGTGTCTTGATCTGTTCTCAGTAACTCTGCTTGCATACTTTTTCCTTCTCTCCTCAATCTTTTATCTCATCTCTCGCATAACGTCCCTTTTCATAGAATAATCTTCTTTCTCTTTCACCATATTTTATTTATTGAAATTCTATTTCTTTCCAACATTCAATTAATATTTCAATGTCTTTCCTCATCTCCATCTTTTCTTCATACCTCACTGCTCTTCTTTCCATTTCGGTTTTTATTTTTTCTATTTTGCTTCCTCTGGTACTATGTACCCTGGTGTTTTCCTTTCTAATCCCAATATCTACTTCCAGTACTTCTCTTGTATACCTACTAGTTCCACATTCTTTCCATCCCTACACCTCTGCTCCGTGCACCATCACTGCTTTGACTATTCTCTCAAATAACCACGTTTTTTTCAAAATCTTTCTCGAATATTCTTTCCCCTATTCCCCACACTTGTCCGATTATCATTTTCTTTTTCAATTCCCTTATTTGTTCACTATTCTTATTATCGTATTTTATCACGTACCCTAAATACACGATCTCTATTTCTTCCTCTCCCCAATGCCATGATACTTTCTTCTTTCTCCCTTTCTTCATTTTAAATTCCATAATTTTTGTTTTGTTCACGTTTGCCTCTAACTTTTTCTCTTTTAAGCATTTTCTTAGAGTTTTTATTACCCCTTTCATATATTCTTCACTTACCCCTTGGTTTCTCTCCAATTCTTCTTCTAGATCCCCAATATATAAAGAAAATAAACACGGACTTAACGGATTTCCTTGTTTCAGCCCTCTTCCCGTCTTAAACTTGTTTCCCATTTTCTCTCACCCCTCGGTAATTATACTTATAAGAAAAAAGACGTTAAAAGAGAACGGACTTTTGTTTTCATTGTATAGAAAGACGAATAGCAGAAGCTTGGGGTGATGTTTTAAAAACACACTCATTTACTAGAAATGCAATAATATATGGAAGGCATAACGTTACCAAAACTAATTATAATTTATTCACTTGAATGACGAGTTTCGTCTCGCCATTGAATAACATTGTCAGGGAAAACAAAATCTAACATTTTCGTACTTGTTTTAGGTCAAATGTTTAGAGGACACAGACAAAATAGTTCTGCATTCAAAAAATTTAACAATTTTCGATGATAAAATTCTTGTGGAAGAATCACGTAGATCTATTAAACCCAAAGAAATTAATTTTGATAAAAAAAAAGATTTTTTGATTATCGATTTGGCAGAAAAACTAAATTCAAGTTATAGTTACGACGTGACGATTGATTTTAAAGGAATACTAGATGATAATCTAGACGGTTATTATAGAAGTAGTTACTTCAACCCGAGTCAGAATAAAACGGAATATTTGGCTGTCACCCAGTTCGAAGCAACTTCAGCTAGAAAAGCATTCCCTTGTTTTGACGAACCGGGAATGAAAGCTGTTTTTCGATTAAGACTTGGAAGACCTGGCGAATACCAAAGTATTAGCAATACACCTTTACTGCGATCGGAACCATTGTAAGAATATTTGTTTTATATTTATTGGGTAATTAATTTTTTTTCAGATCTGCTTACTCAGGAGGTATGCTAGACATTTACGAAGTTACACCTGTCATGTCGACTTATTTGCTAGCATTTGTGGTTCATAAATTTGAGTATAGAGAATCGGAACCAACACCAAACAACGTAACCTTTAGAATATATGCTCGAAAAAATGCGATCAATGAAGTAAGCTTTTGGTTAAACAAATTCTTGCTTTAATATATGATTATAGGTAGAATTTGCTAAAGAAATTGGTCCAAAGTCGTTAAGTTTTTTGAAGATTTTTAAAGTCAAGTATGTTTTGCCAAAGCAGGACATGATAGCTATACCCGATTTTAATGCAGGTGCTATGGAAAATTGGGGATTAATTACCTACAGAGAAACACTTTTATTGTTTGATAATAAGAGTAATTCGGAAGTTAGTAAATACGCCATATCGAATGTGATTTCTCACGAATTAGCTCATCAATGGTTTGGAAACTTAGTTACAATGAACTGGTGGACAGATATATGGTTGAATGAAGGTTTTGCAACTCAAATGGCTGCAATAGCTACAAACACCTTGTTTCCGGAATGGAACAGTATAGATTACGACACAGTAAATAATGTTTTGGCAGTTTTCTCTTTGGACTCTTTGAAAACATCGCACCCAGTGTGTTATTACGATTTTAACTATTATAAAAGTCTTCTAAACTTGAAATTTTTAAGATCTCTGTTCCTGTACAAAATCCGAAACAAATTGGTGAAATTTTGATGTGATTTCGTACAAAAGGGATCTTTTGTTGCGTATGCTGATAAATTTTCTTGGCGAAGACACTTTCAGAAAGGGTGTGACTAGATACTTGAAAAACATATGTTTGAAAACGCACAACAAGATGATCTTTGGCAAGTTTTAAGTGATCAAGCGCACGAAGATGATTCATTACCTAAGGACATGACTGTTAAAGAAATTATGGATACGTGGACACTTCAAACAGGTTATCCAATTCTTACCGTTATTAGAGATTATAGTCCTAACACAACTTTAATTAAACAAGTAAGTATGAAAATAATATCAAATTTGTTTTTAAATTTAATCGTGCAGGAAAGATTTCTCTATGATAATTTTCACAAGAGGGATGTTGAGAAGCATTGCTGGTGGATTCCAATTACGTATATGATAGAAAGTGAAGCAAAACCAAGTGATGTAAAACCTAGACATTGGTTAAAATGTCCCTGTCCCTTGGGTGTCGTAAAAGTGGTACCTGAAAAGGATGAATGGATATTGTTTAACATAAATATATCAGCGCTGTATAGAGTTAACTACGACGAATCAAACTGGAAGTTATTGATAAGAACCCTAGAAAGTAATAGGTTTGAAAATATTCCTGTGCTTAATCGGGTTCAACTGATCGACGATTCTGGTGCTTTGGGTTGGACGGGAGAGTTAAATTATGTCATACATTTTAATATTCTTAATTATTTGGTAAACGAAAAAATTATCTACCTTGGAGGGCTGCTTTTAATAATTTAGATATAATTGAAAAACTTCTTAGGAAATCATCTATCTATGGAACATTAAAGGTAAGTTATTGTAAATGAGGCGAGTATTGACGAAAGTATTGTGTCATCACGGTTAAATGTTTCATTGATACTAAGTTAAAATATTTCCCAAAAGATCTAAGGAAAATATGTTAAAAGTAGATTGAATTTTTCTAGTTCACTATGAATGCTTCACAAGTTTTTCCTTTTTATAGTCTTTTACTGAGCTGAAGTGTAATAAAACACTGCATTTATAAAGATAGTATTTGTAGGCAATTACTATATTTTGCATATTAGTTTTCTATAAATAAATAAGCGACATCGTGTTAGACATTTTCGAGCAATTCCAACATAAAAAGTGTGTAACTTAGAATCTCTTTAGAACTTTCCAAAGTAGGTAGGTAAGTACTCTCCTCATTTCTAGATACATATTTTCCAAAACCTAATCCACTTACCATAGAACGAACCAAGGAGGCACCAAGTTGGGACGGTTCTGCACTTCTCCTTTAAATTGGTTTATTGTTTATTGTTCTCAATATCTGATGAATTATTTACTCCCAAATTAAATAATGATAAAAATTTGAGCAAACAAATGAAAACCGAACTCGTGGTATCCACAATCATTCTTGGACGTAAATATTTTCAAATATATATTAAAATATTCAAAAGTAAATAACTTTGAAACTGAAAATATCTAATATTACTCAATTTCAATATCAGGCTCAAACTACTGTAATGTTGTAATTCAAATCATATTAAACACCTTGTTTAAAATTTTCAGATATTTATCAAAAGACTTCTTGAACCGATTTATGCAGAAATAGGTGGTTATACATCAAGATCCACACTAAATATCCTACAACAAAGCAAATTTCAGTCTAGCGTTATATTGTGGTCTTGTAGTTATAAAATAGACGGATGCATTGAAGAATCGCAAAGACTCTTTAAAGAATGGCAAAAAATCCATCCGTTAATGTAAGAAATAATCCGAACTAATAATACAATTCTAACATATTGTTTTAAAGAATTCCTAAGAATCTACGAGCCATCAATTATTGCATTGTGTTGGAAAATGGTGGAGAATCAGAATGGAATTTCTTATGGAGTCAATATAAGAAATCTACTACACCAGCAGAAAAACAAGTGATATTAGGTTCTTTAGGATGTACTAAAGAAATATGGTTGTTAGTGAGATACTTAGAATGGTCGATATCTAACGATTCGGGTTTAAGAAAACAAGATGTGGGTCAGGTTTTAGGTTCAGTCGCTGCTAATGAAATAGGATATTATATTGTGAAGAATTTTCTGAACCAAAAGTTGCCAGAAATTTACAACTAGTACGTAGATTTTTTACTTTGTTTGTTTAATTAAAATTTGATATTGTAGCTTGGGTGAAAGTTCCAAAAGAATATCACGGGTGTTTATGGCTCTTGGAACGCAAGTGATTGAAGCAAGCGAGTTAAACGAAGTAAGTATTTACAAATCTTTGTTTTACAAATACGTAGGTTGGTTTAGGCTCTCGCGGCCTGTTTTTTGTCTGGTTTTTGAACTAGATTCGGGTCTGAACGCCGTATTTCTTCCTAACGGTTTGCTAACGCCAGTGGTCAGTTTCTTAAGAAATCCTTCGATCTCCGATGTTGAATGCAAACTGATGAGTTTTGCTTCACAGGTTGTATTTATACTAGTTCAAAGGGGACTGGGCTTGCACCGCGTCGGTTGTTCTTGAGGATTGGATTCGAGATTCTGGTTGAGCTTTTAGGTTTCTTCCTTTCTCTTGAAGTTTTCTGGATGATAGGGAGACAATCGAGATCCATTAACATTCAGAAAACTTCAAGAGAATAAAATAAACCCTGAAGCGAAATTACTAAAAATTAACCCAGACATTTTCAGTACCAAAAAAACAGTGCTTAGTTTTCTATCAGTTTACTATCTGGCTTAGTAATCACTTCAACTTTTAGAAGTTTCGATTAAAACAATCGCTTTCCTTATTTTTTCGCCTTGATGCACTTGGTGTTAGTAAGCGGATGTTACCAACTGTTACCATTTCGGTATGATTCAATTAGAATAGAATTTAGTGTGATATAAGCGCAAATAATAAGATAAATATTAAATAATTTCATCTTTCCTTTTGGAAAGGACTATAACTTTTGAGTTTGTAAATTGAACCATCTGCATTTATTTATATAGTTTATTCTAGTGTCTTATTTTACGTAAGATGAGAATTTTTTAAATATTTTTTAAATAGATGTTTTTAATAACCGTGACGATCATAAATTGTTTTTATTTTAGGTTATAGATCTTCACTATCACCACATTCACCCCTCCCTAGAAAAAGAGAACGCTTTGTTCTTAATTTATTCAAATTTTCTGTGGGATCAAACTGTTCAAAATTTCAGTTTGTAATTGTATTAAAAGAGGAAGCTTTAAGTCCTCCAATACATTTTTATAACTTCAATATTAATTTGTTATACCTTTTTTCATACCGGTTTGTATACAGTTTTTCTAAATGTATTGCAACCAACATAAAAACATTTTCTTTCTTTCAAAAACTCAAAACATTTTGTGAAAATAATAACCATCATTTTTATAAACTTAACACCTAATTTTAATTCATAATTTTTGTTGTATCTAACTGAAGATGACCTCATACAAATTTTGATAGGTCGAAACTAGTATTAATTTTTAAACAATAATTATCATCAATCAATTTAAAAAAATTTTTTAATTAATATTCTTTAATAAAAATGTATTAAACGACTTAAAGCTTCCTTTTTAATACAATTACAATTTTACCAATACCACGCACAAAAAATGGATCTAAATTTCTTTTCAAAATTTCAGTTTGTAATTCATTTTGCAAAATTCCACAATTTGGAATCCGTTCTCTGTAGCAACCGGGTCTGATGTACCATCGAGAAAACAAAATTTGGGATACTGTTGAAAGTTAAATGAGCATAACTACGTTAAATAAGTATTTTCAATGTATTATTTGTTAAATCAAAATAATTTGCGAAGGTCAGGTTACTAATGTTTAACCGTTGAATAAAAATACTTATTTAATGTAGTGATGCTCGTTTAACTTTCACGAGTGTCTCAAATTTTGTTTCTTTATTGTACTTATGGCTAGTTGCACCGACACAACTTAAACAGTTAAAAATGGTAAAAAACTTAGATACAATTGTTAACCATAACAACGATTGTTTTTAAGCATAGCCTAAGTTTAAGTCGTATTGGTTTATGTTGATATACCCGGTAAGTGGTAATTTGTTTTAGTAAAATAACGACGTCTTGGGGAATTAAATCTTTTAAAGAAACTGTAGATTTTAGACCGTTTTGGTGACAACGAATCAAACCTTATTGAAAATTTGCTTCAATTAATTCAGCATCCTGTACTATCCTTATGACAAAAGGAATGTAGTTTCCAAAAGTTAAATCGTTACAGAAATCCATAATTGTGTTGAGGTGATAATTAAAATCTTAAAAATTATGTTATTGTTTTCATTGTCGGATGCCTCCAACAATAAATCTTGATTTAATTATAAAGTATAAAGCATGTTTCGACTGTATGAATAAATAACGAACAGAAATTAACTGTGATGATTACATATTATGAAATAATTTTAAATTTACATAGCATTTAAAATGCAAAAAGTCAAAGAACAGTATGACATAATATGTAAAATCATCACAGTTAATTTCTGAAGATGACTGTTCGTTATTTATTAATACATTCGAAACATGTAAAATACTTTATACTTTATAATTAAATAAAAGATTTATTGTTGGAGGCCTCCGACAATGAAAACAACAACATAATTTTCAAAAAAATTTGTTTTCCCTGCTGTTGAGAAATTGTTCCTTGTGAACAATTCAATATGTGATGTACCTACAGTTTGTCGCAGTAGAAAGCAGAGAACGAATTGAATGAAGCGATTATCTTAGTACTTCCTCACATTGCCTTGTTTTAATCGTCTTGATTTTAAAGATAGAGAAATGTTTTATAAAAATGGGTGATTTGAAAATTTTTGTAGATTAAAATCCACATTTAGTCGCTCGAAGGAAGAGTTTTGCCATTTCTAAAGAACTTGGGCTTAATTTCTGCATACTGGACAGTAGGAAATTTTCTTATTTCTTGTACTGAGTAGGGAAGCTTTCTAAATCTGACCCATTGCGCCATTGTTGTTATCTTAAAGAGTTTCCGCTACTGGAACCGCAAATAATTGAAAAAGTGTCTGCAGCTGTGTTCTGCATTCCAGTATGGTATACCTACTCTTTTTAATTTTTCTATTGTAACGAACGTAAAAGAGAAAACTCTTCGATACGAAAAGCAAGTACATTTAGACAGATGGCCATTACTACCAATTTTTCCAATTTCCTGTTTAATTTTTTGAAAATCCCAAATAAGCAAAGCCTACAATGAGAAGATTTTATATTGTACCAGTCTGTGAATTTATTCAGAGAATTTCCGCCTGGCTGACGCGCAAACAAAGTATTCTTTGTAATGCTCTGAAATCTTTATGTGAGGAATCCGTTAAGCTGTTTGTCTATCCGGTTCTGGTTTTAGTGTATTTTGCCTTGTATTATCCCCATGGCTTAATGGATATATTAGAATAAAGTGAGTTTTCTCTCTGTTAATAGTTGTATTCTCCTATCATGATTTTTTTCTAAATTATCAGTCTCGCTAGAAGCACTCTACCCAGTTGGTAACCCTGAATCAGAGTGTGTTGAATTGATATAGTCGACCGTGTGATTCAAAAGCTATATAGACTTTATACTGTATTAGAACGGGAATCTGATAATAATCACTAGGTACATTGTATATTTTGTATTTGGAAACTAATGTGACCATGTTTTAAATTTCGTTACTATTTGTTTGCAGTCTGACTTTGCTACAGAAAGCTACACCAAACAAGAATGTCCAATAACTGAATCAGATAAAACTTGACTTTTGACATTTTTAAGTTTTATAGAAACGATCAATATTAAATTATTGTTCTTTTCATTGAAATTTTATCATAGTTAGGCAAATACTTAATACTTAGTTATGTTTTGTTTTCTGTTACATTTTTTACCCTCTGTTTTCACTCCAATAGGAACCTGAACTTCCGGTATCAAACAAAGCATCAGATATAGTATTATTTACGAGAATCTGTGTTAGTGATTTTACTGTAGTTTGAATCCAGATATAGCAGTAACCGATGCAGTTGATAACTGATTTCTTAATTTATTTTGTAAATCTTAGAGAAATGTCCTCGTCTGGAACAGTATCTGCATTTAGCTTTTTAGCAGGACACATACTTCGAATAATGTTGATCGAAATAACAATTTCTTTTAAAAGAAGCTACGGCCTCAGCGGGGCAGTAGCAGAGATTTATCTTAAGATTTGAAAAGCAATTCTGATTTTCTTCTGATTTAATACCCTGTGTTAAACAAACCATATTAACGGGTGACTAATATGCTGATGGGTGTTTTTAAGTATCTTTCAGTACTCTACTTGGCTAACAGCTTTCTCTAGATTTAATGAATAATTTTGTAACAAACGCTGACGAATTTGAATAGAAATTAATCCGTTAACTTCTATATACCTACTCTCCATCAATCACACCTTGAAAATTACAATTTTACTTACAAGCTTACTAAAATATTTAAAAAAGATTTACTGTCTGCTAAATATCTCATTTTTTGTTTGACGTATGTAGAATAATAATCCGTTACACTTGATACCAAACGGATATGAAAATACTTCGCTTTACAATTTTTATTTTTTAAAGAAAATTATAAGGTATAACGGGTGTTCAAATAAAAAACTGGGCTGAGTAGGTCTTGGAACTTTCTACGACAATTTTTTTAACAAAGTAGTCAGCTGATTCCAAGTTGCTGCAGATTTTCTTCAACGTTATATTCACTTTCTTCTTTATCATCGTCTTCATATGAAGAAAGGTCCAAATTAGGTATTCCCTTTTAGCACAACAGAAACTTCGAATGTAACTTCTGGCACTAGTGTATTAAGGAGATCGGCCGATACAAAGGCTGCTGAATCTAATTCGTTGCTCTTCTAGCGGCGTTGTAATTCAGCAAGGGGCAAATAGTCTTCATTATCTTCGGTATTAGTACTTTCAGAAAAGTTCAAAATATTTTTCCACTTTTCTCACTTTTCCTGCCGGGAACTGTTTTTTCGGTTGATAAGACAAATGTTCTTTTCTGGTAAAAGCTTACAATACAGTGCGAACTCATCAGCGTTATACAGTTGATCCAAAGTGATGCCTGGTTATTCAATTCTGTTCTTCAACTGAATTTTGAAACGATTAACGAGATCAGGTTGGGACGAAAGTTTTTCTCCCGATATCTTTAGGAATCTAATGCCAAAATGACGCTTAAATCTCTGCAACCACCCCTCACTAGCAGTAAAGTTTTTATTCGTTTTCTTTATTTAAAAGTATAGTGTATTAATTTTGTTTTTTCTTTAATCACTTGGCCACTAACAATCATATTTTTGTTTCGTTGCTTCAGAAACCATTTGTATAAGATTTTTTCCATTTGTGGTAATCGAGAAGCTTTCAAAGTTCTTCTTTGACCGGGGCCGATACAATATCAGACACAGTACTTAATGTCATTTGTCTCTGACTTTTAATCTTACAAATAGTAGATATTGTTACACCATATTTTAGCGATAAATTTGTCACACACACACAGCCTTATTTAACTCTTGATCTACAAGTGATTTTTCTTGGAGTGTCAAACACTTTAATTTTTTAGAAGACATTTCTAATACACAAACTTTCTCTTGTATATATACATATACAAAAATATACAAATCAGTGGCGGCTTGTCCATATGGTCATTTGGTCAATGACCTCCAAAAATTTTGACAATATATAAAAAAATATTCATTATTACGTGTTTTATTAAAATAGGTAATTAAGTCGCAAGTACAATAACTTAAAATTTATCGGCCGTCGTTCGTAATTCATCCTCTTCAACCTTGGGCTGGCGGTGCGAATTGTCCTCATTGAATTAGATCTACCCGGAAAACTCGAAAACGTGCAGCGCCCGAATAAACGCGAACGTCCGAAACAATAATCAACTTTGGGTCATGAGCCGAGTCCCGTAGTTTACGTTGACTTTGTATAGGGTGTACAACTACGCTCGATTTTTTGATTCGATTTTCGCGTGTTTTAAATCAATTTAAGAATTTATATTGATATGTTTTACTGTTATTGTGTTGTTTTGTAAAAATACTATTTTTGATTCGCGTGTGCATGCGCTATAATAGAAAATGTCAGTAGTGCAGAAAATTAAACAACTAAAAAATGCTAACAAACTTAATTTTACAAAATTAGTTGAGTTCAAGGCAAATGGTCGTCCTTTGCCAGAACTAAGTTTACGACAGACTAGCAAAGACAAAAATAAAGATGTTCATCGAAACTTTCGCAAGGTAATGTACGATTTAGCTAACTGGATATGTGGTTGTGAAGTATCAAATGTATTTTACTGTTTTGTTTGTTTATTATTTTCTAAAGACTCGTCAGACTCGCTATAGTCCAAATCCGGTGTCAGAGATTTAAAACATTTAAAAGAGGAATTAAAAAACATGCTTCGTCTGCAGAACACATCAAATGCTCGGTAAATTTTGCAACCGTAGGAAATGTTGATATTCGTACACAGCTAGACAATGCTTACAGAAAATCCCTTAGAGATTGTAATCAGAATGTTTTGAAAAATTGCTATATTTTGAACAAAATTGTAGATTGTATAAAATTTTGGGGTGCATTTGAGTTATTTATATTTTTTAAGTATGTCTATTGTTTAAATTAATTTTTGACCTCCCAGTATGATTGACCTCGAGCCGCCACTGACAAATACGTATGTATATATACATATACAAAAAACCTTACAGTTCACGTTACCGAGTGCGTCCCTGTTCACATTATACGGAAGTCAGTTAAAAAAGTGGTTGTTCATGTTAGCCGGAGTTTCACGCTATCCGATGTTCACAATATCGACAGTTTACTGTATATGGCTAATAACTTATGGCATCTAATATTTTTCCTAATTTGTTTTATTATCAATATCAATTCCATGTGTGTTGACATATTTTTCTGTAAATATTTACGATTTTTTAAATTTTACTAAAATAAAATGATTTCATTTTTATTCAAAATTTTTAAATTCGACGTCATAATTTCTACTGCGTGTTCCTGACCTAAAATAATGACGAGAAGTCCATATAAACATATATGTCTGAAAATGTCTCGTTTCTGATGTAGTGCTCGGTGTTAAAGTTAAAAAAATTTGAATCTTTTTAATTTTTAAAGGACGGTTTTTTGAAACTTTAGGAATTTTAGCAATCTGTCATTGAACATTTTTCCATATCTGTAACAGAAGCGGCCTTTGGGGAGGGGCAGAGGACTTCTCTCATCTTTGAAAAAAAAATGGTGTGTGAAATGTCGACTACCGTACAAAAAGGACCTTTTATTGAATTTCGCCAGAACGAAGAGTTTTCGAGAAAATCGAAAAAATGTTAAAAATGTCGATACAATTTAAAATATATTTATAACATTATAATGAAAAATTTGAAAAGTTTCAAAAAACGGTTAGGTATCTAAAAAATAAAAAATAATTTTTTTTTAACTTTAACACTCTGTATATCGAAAATTAAGCATTTTCGGACACGTTTATAGACTTTTTGTCATAATTTCATGTCAGGAACACGCACTACAAATTATGACATCGGATTTAGAAACGTCCTGTATAACATGTACCTTATATTTAAAAATATATCATATATATTCATAAAGGGCGGTAGTTTGACTTTTTGTCCAAGGCGACGTAACCGCTAGAGCCGGTGCTGCTTACACACAAAATGATGTCAATTTTTAAGAGCCCTCAATTTAATTAAGTCTGTTTTAGGAGTGGTGTGAGATATCATTTCATTCAAATCCTGTTATTTATTGAACTTTTTAAGGCATCTGAAAGAAAGAGCTACAAAAAAAACTCGCACTAATATTTGTTAGTTTGTCTTAATGCAAAGTGTGATATAATTTATTAATTTTATAATTATATTGACTTAAATATAGTTAGTGTGACCTCATTGTAATGATTATCTATTTTAGATGTCTCAAAATATTTGAACAAACTTCTGAAATTCCACACCCACTCCTATAGAAGGCTTAATTAAATTAAGGGTCCCTAAAAATCAATAAATCAAATCATAATATCCATATCATTTAATTATATTTATTTGTCTTTTTACAATAACAAAATGATACGGTTTATTTCACACAATCAATAAACTTATTAATAGTAGATTATACCACGAGTCAGTAATAATAGCCATTAGGTATTGCGAGTAGTATACTCTACTTTATCTACGACTAAAATATTTACTTCACGGAGTTTGTGTCTTTTGTTTTAGTAGAACCAGTGGCAGCTCGTGGTCAATCATACTGGGAGGTCAAAAATTAATTTAAAAATAGGAATACTTAAAAAATATAAATAACTCAAATGCACCGCAAAATTTTATACAATCTACAATTCTGTTCAAAATATAGCGATTTTTCGAAACATTCTCATTAAAATCTCTAAGGGATTTTCTGTAAGCATTGTCTAGCTGTGTACGAATATCAACATTTCCTACGGTTGCAAAATTTACCGAGCATTTCATGTGTTCTGCAGACGAAGCATGTTTTTTTTATTTCCTCTTTTAAATGTTTTAAATCTCTTACACCGGATTTGCACTATAAAGAGTCTGGCGAGTAACAAAACAGTAAAATACATTTGATACTTCACAACCACATATCCAGTTAGCTAAATCGTACATTACCTTGCGAAAGTTTCGATGAACATCTTTATTTTGTCTTTGCTAGTCTGTCGTAAATTTAGTTCTGGCAAAGGACGACCATTTGCCTTGAACTCAACTAATTTTGTAAAATTAAGTTTGTTAGCACTTTTAGTTGTTTAATTTTCTGCACTACCGACATTTTCTATTATAGCGCATGCACACGCGAATCAAAAATAGTATTTTTACAAAACAACACAACAACAGTAAAACATATCAATATAAATTCTTAAATTGATTTAAAACACGCGAAAATCGAATCAAAAATCGAGCGTAGTTGTACACCCTATACGAAGTCAATGTAAACTGCGGGATCCGGCTCATGACCCAAAATTGATTATTGTTTCGGACGTTCGCGTTTATTCGGGCGCTGCACGTTTTTCGAGTTTTTCTGGGTAGATCTAATTCAATGAGGACAATTCGCACCGCCAGCCCAAGGTTGAAGAGGATGAATTACGAACGACGGCCGATAAATTTTAAGTTATTGTACTTGCGACTTAATTACCTCTTTTAATAAAACACGTAGTAATGAATATTTTTTATATATTGTCAAAATTTTTGGGAGGTCATTGACCAAATGACCATATGGACAAGCCGCCAGTGAGTAGAACTTTAATATTTGCATTAATTTGAGATTTTCAGTGTACAACTTTATTTGTTAACAACATTAAATTAGTAATATTACAATTAATAAACTGAATTGGTTGTGCACTATTAATAAGTTTGGAGGAATTCTCAATACAAATATTTGGAATTTCGATTGGTGTAGAGGAAGAAGAGGCTTCATTACTATTTATTTGTTTAGTAATAGTATGTGCTGTAGTTGTCTTGTTTCTCATGGACTGATCGATGTAACCTTCAGCTACATGCGTCGACTTCCAACCTCCATGACGTTTTAATCCGGTTATATCGCCTCCTGCATCAATGTGGCAGATGACTTCTTTACAATATTGTAAAACGCATTAATGTTCGTACAATTTTAGTTTTAGTTTTGGGTATTGTTATTATAACTGCGTTTGAAAATCTTTTACATCTTCTATGTTCATTTCATAAAGCTCATTTGAACGACATGCACCCATAATTCCGATAATTAATATAACCTGAAACAAATGAATTAATATAGAAATAAAAAACACCATTCAGCCATTAGGAATCGAACCCTAAAACTCTGGATAAAAGTGTGCAGATATATTAACCACTCAACCGTAAGAAATTGTACTAACTGGCTTCGCTATATCGCTATTATAGCGTAGTACGCGTTGGCACCGAGTGTGAAATAGATCAAATTAAAAAATGTGTCTTTGTATTTACCTTATGTAAAAGATAAACTTGATCAGGTGCTTTGTCAATAAATTTCCTAATTTGTTTGGGGGTCAGATGGAAGGCTTCTTTGGTTCGAATCCTTCTGATTTTCTTTTAAAAATGCCCGTAGTTTGCCATATTTTTCCAGATTAATATCATGGTTTATACTCAACATAGATTGAAGCATTGAGTAGAATGACCATAATGAAGATGGTTTGTATTGTGTACTTAATTCGGCAAAATACGCAAACAGAACGTTTTCGGAAAACTAGTTTGCGTTCTTTCGAAAACGCCATTCGTTAAAACTTGCGTAAGTTTTATTATAATGCACTTCGATTTTTCAGGTATTAAGGTAGATGTTGTTACTGCAGCTACTTGTGCAATTTCTGGAGGTGTAGAAGTAAAAAACTGTTGATTTTCATCCATTTTCACACACAAATAGATACACAAACACTACGCGTTTGACACTTATCAGTTTGTGTGTTTTGTTTCTAGGGTAGGCATGATTTCATTTCAGAAATTGTGTGATTGGAGTGCAGGAGGGAATAATGACCATTAATCCCTAGTCATTATTCCCTGTGAGAATAATATATGGCATTATACTGCAAAATACATAGGTACAATACTTATACAGGGTGTCCTACCGGGAACGCCATCGATAGATTATAAAAAACTGTACATGGGAAAAATTTGAAAATTTGGTAGTATACTAACATCGACGGGGGCGGTTCCGTTAAAATATTTTTAAGATGGTGACACTTTCGGTTATACCGAAGTAGGTATCAAGTTGCTTATTTTAAATGGAACATCCTATATATTATTCTATTTTTGAATTTTGCACAAAATTGTAGACACATTTTGTGTATAATGTCCTATACCTAAGTCTAACTGTTTTGGACTTATTTAAAATTTTATGTCAAAATGACGTTTTCAGGCCTAAACAAAATTATAAAATTTTCCTATACTAATGCCTTTATTATTTAATTGAAATAGGTTTTCTTGTAGCAGGGGATCTATTTTGTCAATATTTTGATAATAAATTAATACAGGGCGATCAAAAAAAAGGATTAAAATTAAATTCAAAAACACGTCAAAAGTCATTTTTTTTAAATACAAGCACCATGTTTTTATAATTTTATCTTATTTAGCATCAAAAATAAGGTTGACTTTGTACAAGGTTGTCTATTCAAAAAAATCATGGTTTTCGAAATATTGGCAATTTAACATTTTTTTTGTTGCACAAATGCTATTGATTTCTTTTAATATGAACAGTTATTCCTAGTTGGCCATGATGGCGTTAGAAGACAATCATCTGTCAGGATATGTCAAACTGTGTGTATCAAACTAAGAATGCCAACAGTTAATTGTACCGACTGTGAGTGTTAAAGTGCATATCGTTATCAAAGCGATAACTTATTATGCTTGAAACACACGTGTGTCGATAAAGCCAAGTAATTACTTGTACAGTATTACACACGCAACGAAAGAACACCTGGCTTTATCGACACACGTGTGTTTCAAGCATTTAAAGTTAAAGCTTTGGTAACGATATGCACTTTAACACTCACAGTCGGTACAGTTAACTGTAACACATGTTTTTAATATAACTTTATCACATTGTCCATAAATAATAAATAAATTTAAGTAATCTTCGTTTGTATAATTTAAGCGTCCCGGCATGATTATTGAAAATTTTTAACAGTTTGACATATCCTTGACAGATGATTGTTTTCTAACGCCATCATGGCCAACTAGGAATAACCATTCATATTAACATGCAACAAAAAAAAAGTTAAATTGCCAATATTTCGAAAACCATGAATTTTTTGAATAGACAACCTTGTACAAAGTCAACCTTATTTTTGATGCTTAATAAAATAAAGCTATAAAAACATGGTGCTTGCATTTAAAAAAAATGACTTTTGACGTGTTTTTGAATTTAATTTTAATCATTTTTTTTTATCGCCATGTATTAATTTATTATCAAAATATCGACATAGCCCACTAAAATAGGTCCCCTGCCACAAGGAAACCTATTTCAATTAAATAATAAAGTCATTAGTATAAGAAAATTTTATAATTTTGTTTAAGCCTGAAAACGTCATTTTTGACATAAAATTTAAAATAAGTCCAAAACAGTTAGATTTAGGTATAGGACATTATACACAAAATGTGTCTAGAATTTTGTGCAAAATTCAAAAATAGAATAATATATAAGGTGTTCCATTTAAAATAAGCAAGTTGACACATACTTCTGGTATAACCGGAAGTGTCACCATTTTGAAAATATTTTAGCGGAACTGCCCCCGTCGATGTTAGTATACTACCAAATTTTCAAATTTTTCCCATGTACAGTTTTTCTATAATCTATCGATGGCGTTCCCGGTGGGACACCCTGTATATTAGTCGTAGATAAATATTTGTATTTAAATAAACTATAACGGAGCAATACCTATTCCATTTAATTTTTTTTGTATATTTAACTTATTCCACTTTCATTCTAATCGCTCTCTCTCTCAAACATTTTTTTTTACAACTACCTTTTGAATCTTATACTCCTCAGCTGGAGCAAAACTTTTCTCTACCTCTTGGTATATAATACAGGGTAAGCAAACAAACCTATTCAGCAGGAATTAGTTATTCTACCGCAGCAGAATTCGAAGCGGTATTAAATAAATAATTCGATGAAGTAAAATCTTTTTAAGCCCACAGTATACCTATGTTGTAATTAGTACAAAATCTTTCGCAATTCAGTCGCAATGCAACAAAAAATCCTGCAATTGCATGCTGTGGAAATAGTATTAATGATAATAATTAATTTATGTTTTTCAGTTAATCAAGATCACAAAACCCACGAAAAATCTTAAGCGATTCAGCCCAAACCATCAGACAGGCCATCGAAACGGCAGAAACTCAAGTACAATGGTACAAAAAATACGCAAACACGATTACAGAAATACTACAAACTTTAAATAAGCGAAATAGGCGAGTGAAAGAATAGAAAAATCCTGAAAACAAATTTTATTTCTTCACTTACAAAATGTACATAACAAGCAAAATGAATTTTAAATAAACTTAATACTGATTCTAGTTTTGATTTATTTTAATTTACATTTATTCTGTTACCGTGCATTAATATTTGTTTCATAGTTGTGGTGATATGTACAATAAATAACGATGGACTTTTTAAAAATAGAAATTTAAGATAAATTTCTTGTATCGTTCTTACACGAAGAAAAGGCGCTTGCTTGCATAATCACCTCCACCGAATTGACGATTACAAGGTAATTACAGTATACTCTTTTTTTTAGCAAAGGCAAAGATTTGTTTGAATTACACATTCAGTATTTTAAGATGCACACAATTTTACCGCAATTTAGACAGGATAAGATCTTTGCGTCTAACTTGAAGGAACATACAGTTTTAAACACACAAAAATGTAGTATTGAACACGGCTAATTTATTACAATTAAATCAGATTTTTCTCAAGAAAATGAATACTTGTAGTCAAGATATAGAATAACCTGATTTAATCCCTATCCACTGCTTATAATTTTGCAACATAATAAAAATTACATATTTATTATCTAGCGGAGTTTTATATTAATACTACTATATATAAATATTTCTGAGTTATAGATTTTTGAGTGAATTAGCTATTTATTACAATAAAGATTTGTTAATAAGTCTTATTAATGTCTTCAGAACCACTTAGAATTGAATGTTGAACGTTTTAGATGAATGAACTTACTAAAGACATCGTAGAAAACTTCTACTGATCAAAATATCTAAATTAGTAGGTCTGAATGGCACTAATAAAATAACAATTTGTTGTTCATAGTTATAACAAAATTAATGCACCTAATGAAGATTTTTTCTGAATATCAACATTTTCATATCACACGAAATCACTACCTTTACTAATTTTCATTAATTGTAAGCAAATAAAGATCTTTAATAAATTAAATGCAGTTATAATTTCTATTCGTTTATGGTTGAATCCGTAATTTTGAATAAAATAATAGATACGGCGTTGAGGTAGAACTCGCCTTGTATCCAAGTAATTCTTGAAACTCTTTATTTGAAATGGGACGTACATTATCGTCGTCGCATTCTAACCACATATCCTCCTGCACATTATTAGTCGTGCCATGTTTTTTCCATAACTGTTTACTACATTTTCGACAACATTTCTGTTTAATTTAATCCCACAACAATCTATGCTTTTGCATACTCCAATTCCACCACCAGACTTTGAAGCTATAATACCATTTTTATTCTCTATAATAGAACTACTCAACGCTTTGGGTTTTAATAATTTGAGGATGTTTAGAGATTTCTCACTACTGCTAGCCGATAATGTTCCTCTTGGAAGATCTCTGGTACAATCTGTATAGTCTTTCGGATGGTCAGTTATTTTCACGTACGCTATGTAATGACCTGAAGCCATTGTTGCACCTAAATGCATAATTACGCAACAAAGTTCGTAACGATGTAATAATTCACTCTGTAATTGACAACAACTTTCACAAAAACAGTCAAGTTTTAATGGAGTTGGTAAATAACTATTTACTTTTTGAACACCTGCGGCAGTTGTTGTAAATCGTTTTAGTTGTAATACCATAATATTAGGTAGTTTCTCAAATAGTACCTGCGACTAGCTTCATTATACCTCTTACAGTTGTCTGATAAATATTTATTGGAATCGCATAGTTTCTCAGAAGTAACACAAGCCTTTCTATATATATCATTAGGATCAGCTTTACAGTCTTCATCATTGATCATAATAGGAACAGGTATATCATAAAAGGTTCTTTTCTCTCAGTTATTCCCTCACATTCTAGGCATTTAGTTCGTCTTAAAGTAATACCCTCAAAATCTTCAGAAACAAAGTTATATCCAATTTTCTTTTGAACTTCTCAGTATTATCAGTTAGAGTACGATCTTCACCATCAGCGCTCACACTGGAATCACTGTGTTCCTCATTAATTAAATCCTTGTGATTTTTCTCCTTTTTTTTAGTTTTCCAGGACCTTCTTACGCTCCAGAGTTTGTTACTAGCAGAAGTTTGTGATATTTCTGGGTCATTTAACAAACTGGGCTGATTTTGAACTATTTGTGTTAAAAAATCGCAAGTTTCTCTTATGTTATCTAAAAGATACACAAGAAGTTCGTGAGCATCTTGCTGGTGGTTTCCTTCAAAAATGTAGTTCGCATCTCTAACAGCTTGTAAAAAGGCTAATGGTTGATAGGGATCACCAGAATCTTTCAATTCCAAGTTGTGCATCGTAACAAACAATTCATGAAGTTTTTCAGTGACTATTTGAACCTTAGATTTTGGAATGATATCTAAATTTCCCAACGATAATAAATCTTTACTACTGGTACTCCTAGAACTTGGCCCCGATATGCTTCCAACATTACGCCCTAATGAAGAACTTTTGGCTTTATTTTGGTTTAAACGAGAATTTACTAATGCTAGGTCCCCAATTAAATGATGAAGATTATGTAGAAACCTAGGAGCAAATCGTAATGTATACAAAACACTATTTAAAAAGCAGGTGTTGCCCATGTTGGAGAGGGTGGCCACAGGACATTCCTGCGAAGCATCACCTGCGGTACGATAGTGATTCTCATTGGTACGATATCCGTTTAACATTCTTCCAACAGCCAATTTCTTAGCGGGGTTAGACTCGATGTTTGAATTTTTTCGTTTCAGTTGCTGTTCTTTTTCCTGTTTAGTACGTAATCCCTTCGTAGATTTCTTTAACGACAACTTATTGCGAGCATAATTCACCTCATCCTCCAGAACTGTCATCTTCTTTACTAAACCTAATAAAGAGAGAGATGTTGATTGGGAAAACTTTCCTATGATTCATTATGTCCTACTTACATGTGTAATTCAAAAGAATTTATAAACGTAAGTGTACTCGAGTGTATTAACTAATTTTTAATCGCACTCATTCAATTTTAGCGTAAAAGCACAAGCGGCCGTCAAATTCGGTAAAAACTTAAACGGTACATAAAAATCGGTAACGGGGAATGAAAATCCCTAGTTTGTTAATTCAGATTAAAACTCCCTAGATTAATTACTTTCACATACAGTATCCTTCGTAATTATTCGAATTTCATGTACGGAGTGAACTAATACGGCTTTGACTTTAGTTTAATAGACGTTTTACTTAAGTTGGTCCTCGTCACTTCATGTGACGTCGTCAAATAGAAAAGTAGCGTTATGGTTTGGCGCGAGTAATACTTCCATATATTTCAATGTAACAAATCACGGGAGTGAATTTAAAATTTAGGAAAAATGACAATACTGTATAAGTTGAATCCCCGATTACAAATACATAAATAGTTCATCAATATAAATTATGCTAAAATTACACTTGCATGTATGTGTTTTCACCACATAATTTGCGGGATAAGGTATTTATGAATGTAATCACAAAAGAAGAACTGCAGTAAACTGAAGTTAGCGTTTGTCATACTTTTAAATATTTTTTAGGAGCAATCTCCAGAACTTTAGCATATTTATACAATTTAGGAATTATCTAATGCGATCACGTTTACAAATGGCATTAATGAGTGTGGTATCTTCACAGTTTTAAATTAAAAAACATATCTGCGCAATACATTTCTTATGGAAACGGTGTTAGCGCAAAACTACTACGCCCTTTACTGCTACAGCTACCCACACCACCCTATTGCTATCTTTCTCTAAGAATAAAGGTCTATAAGTACTTTGTATAAAAAACAACGACTTTTGTTTAATAATACGACCAAAATTTAAAGATAACCATAAGAATATTTTATAAAAAATGACAATAATAACAATTTTTTTTATCGATTATTATAATTTTTATAATTATTAATATAAACTTTTAACATAAATCAAAAGAATATAGACCAAGAACCAACGACACATTTTGTATTATTGTCATTTCAAAAGTCATGAAAAATCACAATCTAAATCCTATAATACACTTTCAGAGTAATAAAAAACTTTCTGGCAGCTACCTGCGGCCGGGTTTTTTACCCTAAAATTACAAAAAGGAATAAAAAAACTCTATTTGGTTAAAGCAAGTCCTAAAAATTTTAGGAAAAGACTTTTGGCAATATTCCCTATTCATAAAAATTATTGCGAAAATACCATCCGAGCGTTCTGTCGACCAATAGGAGGGACGAAAATGTTCAGGTGTTTTTGCCTGTACAAAACTAAAACGTTTGTGTGCGAGTGCTGAGCCTGTTAAAAGAAACTAAGATAGCATTGGCAACGCTGCTTGAGAACTATCAACTACTTAAATATTAAAAAATGTAATGCGTTATTTTTTATTGAATATTACTTCTGTAATAACAATTAACAGGTGCTTTGAAACTATCTAACAGGTTATGGGCCCAGAGTTTTATTTAAGTTCTCATTTTAAATATGGGTATAGTTCACACTTCCAGACAAACAATTCGAAAAATTTTAAAGAGCGAGGTCAAACTAGAAGACGTGCACCAAATAGGGGACGGTATCACTCACACTATAGAACCACAAAGGACCATGGTGGCAATTTCACTTCACAACCGAATCGCGGAGAGAAGGTATTAGCCATGAAAATCATGCACAAGGAGAGAGTGAAATTGTTTTATTAACAACAAAAACTTATCTTTGAAGATAATTTTTTTACTTATGACAGTAGTGCCTCAAATGATTTTTTTAAACGAGAGTTAAAAACATAAAAAAATTAGATAATATAGTGAGAGTTGTTCTGGCAGATTGATTGCAAATGAAAAAAGGAAGTTGAGTGTTTATTATCAGGGCTAAAAATTTGCAATTGAGACATTGATTGTACCAGGAATAAAACATAATTTGCTTTCTTCATCAATATTGCAAACCAAAGCGCCCAAAAATACTTACCAATAAATTAAGTACAACGGTTTACATTAAAAATAATCTTGTTTTGTCGTTTACACCTCATAGGTGTATATTATTTTGAAGCAGATCGATTTAATGTAGAATTCTTAGTAGCTGTTAATGAGAAAGAGTTTATGGCATAAGAGAATGGGCCATATTTCAAATGATTGGCTCTCACAATTGAATTTGCTTAAACCACTCAAACTGTGATAACCGTGTGCTGAAGGAAAGGCGAAGAGGCAACCCCATTTATAAGAATAAAAAGCGCAAAGTAAATTAGTTGGTCCTATTACATCAAGCACACTGAATGGTGACAAATATTTTCAGGTGATATTAGACGATTATTCATACTTTGTCGTTATTAAACTGTTAAAGCATAAAAGGAAGGCGGCTAAAAAATTGATAAGTTACATTCGACAAATAAAAACTAAGTTTGGAAGAAGCGTCCATGCGAATAAAGTGAACCAAAACAAATCTGCCGAAAAATGAGAATCAATGGTTCTTATTGAATCACTTCCGGACAGAGTGGGGTAAATCGATTCGTTGTTCAGTTCAAATCGATCGGATCAGTTAGATCAGCTTGAAATAATACGTCTATTGTAAATTTGTTATTACACCGTTTGTTAATTATTATTAAATACATTTGATACGAGTGTCACAACAGTAATTGGCGACGAGGTGAAAATAGTGTTCTGTGTATATTTCAAAATAATTTTCAATAAATGAAGAACAAATTAAATTATTGCTTGATATTTTGACAAAACGATCACTAAAAATCAAAGTCAATTAGTTGATAGACTTCAAACTCCTAGCATTAATTCGATAGAAGAAAAGTCAGTTTCAAAGAACAGTACCATTTGAAAATTTTAAAGCAAAAAAAAAGTTTACATGCTACCTGGAACGTTTCGAAAATTTCTTAGCCGTTAATAATATTACAGATCAATTAAAAAAATCGCAAATATTGGACGCATGTACAGGATGCGCTCAATATAATAGTATGGCATGTTTATGTTTTAGTGGTTTTCCTAAACCTAGAAGTAAGGTAGGTGAATACAATATGCACATGTTGGTAATATGCCCACTAGCTGTAGTTTAATTATTGTACGATAGACGACGGTACGTACCATCGCATAGTGTGCCTACACACCTACTCTCTTGTGTCTACCAACAATATGGTCAGTAGCCCGCGCAACACGAGTGGAACCGTTACGTATTATTTTTATAAAACGCCATTGTAATATTTATTCGTCAAGTTTTTTTATTATAGAGTTGTAAAACAAAGTGGTATTAAACTGAACTATCTTGTGTTCTATAGAAGAGTACTGAAGCTTAGATTGTGGTGAAAAGCGATTGATTTAAGGTAACGCCTTAGACACAAATTATTACTTAACCTAATTTTATTTCCTGTATAGCAATATGCCCACCATGCTGAGTTGGCAATATGCACATGAGCATATTGCTAGCCCATGCACGCATTATCAGCTTTTGCAGATACAGATATGACTGGTAATAGTGAGAAATCGAGACATTAGGAGTAAGTGGACACGAGAAGACTGCGGTCTCAGCTTTGCAGGAAGGTCGAATGTCTCGTCAAGGTGCTTTAAAAACATTTTCAATACCGACAAGAACTTGATCCAGATATGTTGATAGTAACCAAACCTGTAAGGCAAAAATGGGGCGGAAACAAGTACTAACTGTTGCTCAACAAAGAGAACTGTCTGCAAAAATAATCCGATTGGCAGAAGTTAGTTACCCACTAACATCAAGGACAGTTCGAAGGTGTGTTTTCAATTTCTGTACCGAAAATTATATCCAAAATAAATTTTCTATCATGTCCAAAATGAATGGCCGGTATTGGCTTAATGGTTTTTTTAAACGTAATTCTGCAATAAGTCAAACAAAAGCACAAAGTATGATCAGAAACTAAACCGATTAATCGTAAATGGCTACTTCGTAAAACTGAAAGAAATTCTTTTGGAACTGAATCTCATAGATAGCCCAGGAAGGATTTTCAACGTCGATGAAAAAGGCTGTCGATTAAGTTTACATCATCAACAAAGTGTGCTCGCAAAAAAAGGTGCGAAACGTGTACACTTGGTAGCACCAGAGCATGGAGAAAATGTCACAATTGTCTCTTGTGACAATGCTTGCGGTAATTCCATCCCGCCAACAATTCTTTTTAAAGGAAAAATGATGAAACCTGAATGGGGGGATACATTACCTCCGGGATCACTGGTGCTCATGACCCCTAAAGGTAGTATAAACATTACTACATTTTGCACCTGGATTGAGCATTTGGCTAAATACAAACCACCAGGGAAATGTCTTTTAATTTTTGATGGTGCCAAATGCCATCTAGACTATACTATCGTTGATGTTGCAGAAAGACAAAATATTGTGCTTTTCTGCTTACCAAGCAATACTACGCATAAACTCCAACCCATGGATAAATCGGTATTTAGTTCGTTCGAATACCATTGGTATGATCAGGTACTCCAATACTGGACAAAATACAAGGATCGAAACATCACAAAGCAGCGGTTTGGAGAAATTTTTAGTGTTGTCTGGGATAAAAGCGTAACACCAGCAAATATAAAGGCTGGTTTTGCTGCAACCGGTATTTTTCTATTCAATCCCGAAGCAATACCGGAATTGGTATTTGCCCCAAGTGAGGTTATGAAATAAGAGACGAACCAAAACAGCCGATCGTTGAACCAATCAAAGCAGTGTCCTCTAAAGCAGGGCCATCGAAAATACGAAAGAGACCAAGAACTCCAAGTAGCTCCTTTGATGATGACAGCTCAGAACTTCCAAGTAGCTCCTCTGATGACGACAGCTCCGAAAAAAATGCCTCTGAATCAAATGATGATTTTTCGTCACCGAACGCACTTAATACGTCAATAACAAGAATGTTAGAGACTCCGAAAAAAGTTGTCAAATCTGTAACAAATGTTAGGCAGAGGGCCATGAACAGTCGTGCTCTTGTAGTAAAAAAAAACAGTTTTTGGCAAAAACGAGATAGCTACAACTTTCACAATTACGTCAACACCCAAAGTCACAAGATCTACAGTTACATCAACACTCAAAGCTACAACATCTACAGTTACGACAACATCCAAAGCTACAACGACACCCAAAGTTACAAAATCTAAAGCTACATTAACACCTAAAGCTAAATCATCAACTAAAGCTACGAACAACGAAAATAACACAGCAAATGCGGATAAGGAAAACTGGTATTGTGCAGTGTGCCAGATGAATGAAATTTCTGATATGCGCCTGTGTATTGTCTGTCAAAAATATGTCCATGAGGATTGTGTGGGCTTAACCAAAGAAATGAAAGACAGTTTTATTTGCCCAATATGCGAATAAAATAATTTTTTTAGTGCCCTTACTTAGTAGGTTGAAAATAAATATTTCTCTTAAAAGCATCGCTTTTTTCGTGCATGGCCATATTAACAACACGTGTTGGCAATATGCCCATTTACATATTTTTTTTTAAATTGGTAAAACAGTTCAAAAGTAATTTTTCATGACAACCATTTTTTTTGGAATCTAAAGATGTTGAACTTTATCATGGAATAATTGTTATTGGTTATTACCCAACATTACCTTATTTACAAAAAAAAATCACTTAGGGTGGGCATATTGTATTCACTTACCTTAAATGCTTTGCACACGGTTTCGTCACCACGCTGTACAGGTTTATATTGATCTTCTGGTGCACCATACATAACACTTACATCACAATACAATATTTAAAATGTACCATACGCTTAAATAAATAAATCAAAATGTTATTGTTTTGCAACATTTTTTTTTATCTACGTATCAGGAAGAGATACAAACCATTGCAGAGTACATTTCAAAATTGCAACGTAACTTAATCGAATGTGATTTCGTCCATAAATGTTTGTGCAATAAAGATGTTTCAGTTACTGCAATATTTCTATGTGCACAATTTATAAGAGGTATTCGGGATAATTGGATTAGAGAACAACCTTTACTGTTTGACTATATCAAATTTAAAAAAAAATGTGTAAAAAGCAAGTACTAAGTAAAGAATTAATTAATCAATCAATCAGTACCAAGTTTCAGTATGAAGTAGCAAATAAGTTTGTCGGATAGAAAACGTCAAACTTCAAATCAATTTAGTTTTTCCCGTCATAATTCAAAAACGAGAAAGAACCTATTTTTACAAGAGAAAGGGATGTTCCTTATGCTCTTCGTGAACGAGTTGAAAATGAATTAGACTCACTTGGACAAGCAATGGTGGAGTACGTTTGTGTGTAGGTCATAAATGTGAAGTAAATGAACGACTAATTTCTGCAAATTTTCCAATTTGCCGCATTGGTGATGTGATGTCCTTAGCAGTCTTGGAAATCTTAATATTTCTGCAAGTTAATAATTAAAACAAAGCGTACTAACACTTAATAATAGAAGAAGCTAGTAGTTGTATCTAGACAATTTTACTCGTGGGACATACTTAATGAATAGATTAAGTTTTGGAACTAAAACAGCGCCATCCGAATTTAACCGTATAATGATGGCTCAAATTATATCAGGTCTTCCAAAATGTGAGCAATATGTTACATTCTGGGAACACGAGTTCAACTGAAGGGATTTGAATAAAAAGAAAAAATTAAAGACATAAGAAATTGATAAAGAATCAGTATGTATATATTATAAAAATCTTTGCACGAATTCTATAATTGCATTTACAGTAATTAAATAAAAGAAAAAACAAAAAAGGAAAAATTCTGCCGTTTGCCTAAGCAAACAGTTACACCCCGTGATAACAAAATTATAATGTAAAACACAAATGTTTACTTAACACAAAAACAAATTCTAAAATTCGATCTTCAAAGACGTTTATGATGATTGATTCGTAGCAGAAATACATCATCTCCCCGGAATGTATCACGTTCCATAGATACAAGCAGTAGATTCTCTATACGAAAGTATGACGCGTAAGTGTCAAAAGTGTTTGAAAGCAATTACGATATGATGAATTTATTGATTGTAAAGGAAATTGTTTAAACAGTTTTCACCTCGAATGTTTAAATATAAGTGTTGAGCAGTTTAATAATTTAAAAATTAGTAGTGAAATTGATAATTGGTGTTGTAATCTATGTGAAAACATAAGTTCCGACGAAGCCGTTACAATTATTCACAACTCTAACACACTTAACGATAGTTTAATAAATCTAATACAAACAAATGTAGAAAAATGTTTAAAACATTGTTTTTACCCGAAATTACTAAGTTAAAAATACGATCGAAGAATTAACTAAAGAGAATGCTGCATTAACATTTGAAGTTAAAAATTTCAAGGATTCCCTCAATACTAGAGATAATGCGGTAAGTTATGCAAATGTTAATATTAAGAAGACGTCGAATAAACAAGAAAGTCTTCAAATACAGAAGCCCGTAATTACAGAAATCACAGAAAGAAAATCATCCCGCGTGGACAATGACGGATTTGTGGAAGTTACCAGAAAAAATCACTAAGAGTAAAATCAATTGAAGGATCAGGCGATAATCTTAACATAAAAGCAGCTAAAAGATATTCACATTTACATGTCTATAATTTAGATCCTGAGGTAACACCGGAACAAATAAAATTATACTTACAAAACAAAATTTTAATGACGTTAAATGTGAAAGCCTAAAGTCTAGACGACCAGATGAATATAGTTCCTTTAAAGTTTCAGTACAAACTGAACAATTTGATGAATTAAAAAATCCTGAGATTTGGCCTAAAGGTGCGCGAATGAATAATTTTTTATTTCGTCTTGCGATACAAAAATCGATAAATTAACAAAAATTGCCCACTTAAATGCGCAATGCATCAAAAATAAACTAGACGTCATTGAAGTTTTTCTTGAAACTCAAGAAATAGATATTTTGTGCATTACCGAAACTTGATTACAAATGATGAAGTCAATAATTTAGTAATACCATACTTTAAAATTTCTAGTTACTACTCCCGAAGTAATTATCGACAAGGGGTGTCCTCATATTAGTAAAAAATTGCTATACTGCAGTAAATTTACCGGAACTTGTTGATCTGTCATCAGAAAAAGATTTTGAATGCTCAGCTATCAAACTTTCTATTTCTAATGAGGATTTATTTGTTATATGTATTTACAGAGCACCAATATCTGATGCAAATGTATTTTTGCAAAACTTGAAGAATGTCTTTTGATATTAAGCAGTAGAAGAAGAGTATCGAAAATCATTATATGTGGTGACTTTAATATAAACTGGTTTGCTAAATATGGAAATAGTATTAAATTACATGACCTTACAAATTCCTTTTGTTTGTCAAGTGTGTTTAATGAAGCTACGAGAATAACGCCAACATCCGAATCAGCAATTGACTATATTTTTACTAATTTCAACAACACTATAGTGGATAGGAAGATTATACATTGTGGGATTTCTGATCACAGTTCTCAAGTAATATTCTTTCCTTTGTCTTTATCTAAAAGTCAGATTCCGTTAATGTACGATCCTTTTCGAAAAAGAACCTACTGATGTTCAAAAATAAATTAGCGAAAGAATCTTGGAATGATACGTTTGTCACAAATAATGTTAATAAACAGTTTTATAATTTTATTAACACCATTAAGTATCACTTTGAAACTAGCTTCAACTTTTTAAAATAAATACTGATAAGAAAAACCCTGGTGTACACCAGAAATCGAAAAGTTATCTGTAAAATTAAAAGAATTATTTTTTTGTACAAATCGGGAATAATACCAGACACAAATTACAAAGACTTTAAAAAATACTACCAACAAACATTAAGAAAAGCCAAATGCTGTAATTAATGCTATTGATCGCTCTTCTAATAAAGTAAAAAAAGTGTGGGAACTTATTAACAAATCTATCACATACAAAAACACTACTACACAGGATTCACCAGTCATGATACTAAACAATATTGAATGTTCTGATAAAACAATAATATCTAATACTTTTAATAAGTACTTCACTGAGTCACCTACTATATTACCGTATCAAAACTACACAAATGAAAACAGAACTAGTAATTCAGTTTGTGATAAGACTATCTACTTGTTCCCAACCAGTGAAGAAGAAATAAGAATCGTAATATGTGCATTAAGAAATAGTAATTCGTGTGGTAGTGATGGCATTTCGTCAAATGTCATTAAATTCTGTGTTGATGAACTTGTGGTACCTCTGAATTTAATTATTAATAATTGTTTTGTGAATAGTGAGTTTCCTGATGTTTTAAAAATTGCTAAGATAGTTTGTATACATAAAAAAGGTGATCCTAAATTTGTGCATAACTATAGACCTATTGCTCTGCTGTCGGTTTTTTCAAAAATAATTGAAAAAATACTTGCTAAACGTATAATCAACTTTTTGGATTCACATAAACTAATAACAACTACTCAACATGGTTTTAGGGAGAAACGATCAACAATTACTGCACTAGTCTCAATACTAGATGTCGTATACAAAAATCTAGATCAAAATAATTCTGTTGCAGCTGTTTTTGTAGATCTAACAAAAGCATTTGATTTAGTGAATCATAAACTGCTTTTTCAAAAAATTAGACTGTCTGGGAATTAGAGGAAACTGTAAACTTCTACTTAGTAGTTACTTGACAAATAGGACTCAATATGTTAATTATATGGAACATAACTCAAACATTTTAGATGTGCATGTAGGTGTTCCACAAGGAAGTGTGTTAGGCCCTCTTCTATTTTTAATTTATGTTAATGATCTAAGTAATTATTTATCTTGTCACCATTTCCTGTTTGCTGACGATTTAACGCTACTTTCCTGTGAAAGGGAGGAGAGAGCAATGTGCGATAAATTGAAAAGCATGTTACAATCATTATTAAATTTTCTAAATTGCAATGCACTCGTTCTAAATGCATCTAAAACTTCCTTAATGTTATTTTACTTTTACTCAAAAAAAATTTCATCATATTGCTACGCGCTAAAACGTCTCTCACATATATCAAATATTGACGCAACAAAAATGTTCTACCATGCCAATGTGGAGTCAATAATGCGATATGCTATTATTTTATGGGGTGGGTCAAACAATAGCAATCGAGTTTTTGTATTACAAAAAGAGCAATACGTTGCATTTTAACATGACCATTAAAGATTCTTGTAAGTCAGTATTTATTAAACATAAAATATTAACAGTTCCATCAATATATATTTATGAAATACTAAAATTTGTAAAAACCAATATTGAGAACTTCAAATTTCAAAACAATTACCACGACTATAACACCAGATATGGACGTGATCTCGAATATAGCAGTCATAAACTTGTCCTATACGAATCAAACCCATACTACAAAGGTAGTATTATTTATAACAAATTACCTTTAGATCTAAAGACTTTGCCTACTAAAATGTTTTTAAAATCAATCAAGAGCGCATTCTATTCTGTTAATGAATACTTACAATATCAATTCTAATGTACTTTGTTTGACGTTTTCTATATCTGTTATCAGGTCTTTAAGAAAAAAATGTTATTATTATTATTATACGTGTTAGTGTTTCCTTCAGTTACCGATAGATGGCGTTATGCGTTGGCTTTCCATAAAGTTACTAGATACTGAGCAACTTTAGCTTTTCGGTTTTGTGGTTAATTGAATATCGCGAAATAATGTTACCACATGACGGAACAACGCAATAATTTAAAATAGATTTTTAAAGTTTTTAATATTTCATTTGTATAAATATTACTGGGATATATTATTCAGATTGTTTGAATTAATATTTAATTTTAAATTGAGTGTTAGGTGTGAAAATATTATAATAATGTAACACGTATCGCCACCTATCGGCAACTTAAGGAAGTTTATATGCAAATATAGAATCATCTGGGCGTTATACTCGTACATTTCGGGGAGATGATGTATTTATGCTCGTAGTTGAACAAGAAATCAAGATAACGATCTTCAATGCGATATCCATAATCTATAAAGAGACGCAAAGACCCGATTTCCTTATGATCAGCGCATCCCAGTACAAAACACAAAAATAAAGGGAACAGGGCAAAACCCAAATTCAAAATGACCCTATAACCATGCTATAACGAATACAATTAAAATTCGAAAAAAGACATGTCAATTCTTACCGTGATAACTGGTCTTCGAATAATCAATAAACAACGTATAATTGATTAAAAATATTTTGTTTAAAGTTAACGTTTGCAAATCCGGTTAAGACCGAAACAATGTTCAATAATCAATATCAACAGAACATGTAAATTTTTACGGCAGTCCAAAATCTGTTACAATAACGTTTCATTCAAAATTTCTAGCTTTTCCAATAATGACCAACCATAGTAAACCTCGAACTGTAGTCCGCGAGAATCTATTTTCGAACTACTCGTGCAACATCATTACTGCAAAAGACCCAAAATTCCCAACGTTTTCTGAACTTCAAATTTAAAACTAAACATAATTTTTTTTTACGTAACAAATACTTTGATGATTTTATAATAAGTACACGGCACGACTAAAAAAGAATGTGCAATAAATTTACAAACTTGCCTCAACGATTGTCTCAGTTTGATTTGCATCTTAACAGAAGAAAACGTTTCTTTTTTTAACAAAAAATTGAATATCTTGGTTATCTGATCGAGTACAATAAAATTATGAAATCGCCTGAAAAAGTATGAGCCGTAAAAGACATGCCTCGCCCAGAAAATACCGATGAAATTAGACGTTTCTCAGGTATGATTATGACATACTACTACTCGGTCAATCCCAATTGTTCAACAACATCATTCTACTGGTCATCAAATTGTAAATCTGCTTTTAGACAATTAAAATGAGAAATGTGTAGCAGTTGCATAACGTTTTGATCAAACTCTACCAGTTATTCTTGCAACAGATGCTAGTCCATTTGGAATTGCCGGTGTTCTTAGCCACGAAGTGAATGCATTTGAACGTCCTATATTGCTTACATATCAAGATCACTTACTGTTTCGGAAAGAAATTATAACCAGTTAGATAGAGAAGCTTTGGTAATAGTAGATATTCGCTGTACCTAGACTTTACAAATACTTGTATGGTAGAAACTTTGTTTTGGTCACTGATAATCAACCACTTTTAAGAATTTTTGGTCATAATCGAGCATCACCACAAATGACTTCAGCACGATTGTTACGGTATGCCTCATTTTTAACAGGTTTTGATTTCACAGTTCAATGCAAAAGATAACCAAAATGTAGGTGTTTATTGGGTGCTCTTGTTACTAACATTTCAAACAATTTTGATTCCAGTATTAATGAAGAAGTTTATCGGCTTTATTCAAAATCTGTTTTAGCAATTTCCAAATGTTCACTCACTGCAGAAATTACTGCAAAAGGAACCTCCAAAGATCCAGAACTCCAATAAGTGAATAGTAGACTACAGTCAAATTCCAAAGACTCTCCATTTACAATAGCTGATGGTTTACTGTTTTGAAGACATCGTGTTGTTATTCCTGAGAAACTGAGAAGCAGTTAATTAGACGGTATATTTATCGGGAATGTATGAGTATAGAACATTTACTACAAAGATTTGTGAAATATTGCAAAACTTTAAAATAATCTATCAAAGTCACTGTGCATCCATGGGATGATCCATCCGCTAACTGGAGAGCATTGGACTGTTTGAAAACCATCATTTTATAATTTGCGTGGATGCGAAATCTAAATGGATATAAATCCGCATTTCAAAAGATGCTCAACATCCAGTTCCACAATAAAAACGTTATGATTTCCTAATATCATTGTCTCAGATAATGCTGTAGTATTTACTAGTAACGAATTCAAAACATGCTGTTACCAAAATGGAATAACACAAAGATTCATAGCTCCAGAGCATCCTACTACTAATGGATTGGTAGAACGTTTTATTCAGACACAAAATGAAAGCCAACACAGAAAGGTGCTCTTGCAGAAAGAATACAACAAATTATATTTTGTTTTCGAGTCACTCCTCTTGGATGTAACTTGTCACCAATAAACTATACCTTCAAAAGAAAATTCAAAATAGACTCTAATTTTTCCAAAACATACAGAAGAACTATACAACAAAACAAATTCTAAAATAAGTTGCTTAAATAATTTTATGGTCATCAATGACTTGCAACAATGTAACGATTTACTGAATAAAAACAATAGAGTACTGGACTTGGTGTTTGTATCTAAAAGCATTATCTACAATGTTAGAAAGGCAGAAGACACTCTGGTCTCCGAAGATGGGCATCATCCAGCGCTAATGTTTAATTTATCGATATCAACAAATAGTAATTTTACTAGTACTACATCTAGGTCTAGTTATAACTTTAAAAAGCAGACGTTATATCATTATATACATCTCTCAACTAAGGATTGGTCGAATGTATTTTCTTCACATGAAACGAATGACTGTTGCCAACATGTATATGCGGAAATTTACAATCTGTTTAACACCTACGTTCCATGGAAACACAGAAAGTCAACAGGTAGATGTTATCCTATTTGGTATGATAGTAAAGTAATTAACTTATTAAAGATCAAACTAAATATCATAAGAAATGATATCCTATCAACTGTAGCTAACAGATCTGCATTCAGAAATGCGCGTAAAATATTTAAACAATCTGAACGCGGGTGCTACAGAAATTATATAAAAACATAGAAAATAATATTAACCACATTCTAAAATTCTGGACCTTTATTAACAGCAAGCGTTGTACCTCAAGAATACCCGGGCGTATGGTTTCCAATAATGTGGAACTTAGGACACCGCAGGATATTTTAGATGGGTTTGCTGAACATTTCAGTAAATCATTTACAAGGAACACTGAAAAACTCCTGAGCAAACATGTCAAGGACCAGATAGGAAATTACAAAGTTACTGAGAACATCGTGCTTCGACACCTAAACAAAATCAAAGTTTCATTTATTATGGGCAATGATCAAATACCTGCCTTTTTGGTTAAAGAATGTGCATCTATCTTTGTCAAGCCATTAACGCATTTATTCAATGTTATACTTGCCTCAGGGGTATTTCCAACACTCTGGAAGGTCAGTTGTATTACTCCTGTATTTAAATCTAATAACATAAATGATATTGCTAACTATCGTCCCATAGCAATTTTGTGTAATTTTCTAAAGTTTTTGAAAGTGTGTTAGCAGAAGAACTATATACTACTGTAGCTTCTACTTTATCACCCCATCAGCATGGGGTTTATGAAAAAGCGATCGACTGAAACGAACTTAATAAATATAAGTCAAGTTATCTCAACCGAACTCGACAAGAACAATCAAATTGATGTAACATACACAGATTTAAGCAAGACTTTTGATCGATTACCACATGCACTTATTATTAAGTATATGAAAATGTTTGATATCAGCTGTAACATCATAACGGTGATCTCGTCTTACTTATCTAATCGTATAAATTTTGTGTACTTCCAAAAACAGTGTTTTTAAAAAGTATAATAGTGTAAGTGGTGTGCCTCAAGGCTCCAACTTAGGACCTTTGCTATTTCTGTTGTTCATAAATAATGTGTGTAGTGTACTTTGTAGCCAATATCTTCTATATGCGGACGATATTAAATTGTTTTATGTAATCAACTCTATGGAGGATTGCGCAACGTTACAGAATAGTCTGTCACGGATGAATAGCAATGATGAATAAAATTGATGACAAAAGAAATTACCCGGTCTAACTCAGTAAAGGATTTAGGTATAATTTTGATAGTCGGCTAACTTTAATGCTTATATCAATCATATTGTTAATAAGTCAAGCAAGACCCTTAGATTTATTATTCGAAACTGTAGTAGAGTTTACCTCCACTGAATCTATCATAAAATTATATGAATCATTAGTTCTAAGTAGAATTAAACTACTGCGCTTGTGTTTGGTCCCCAAAACAAATTAAGTTTGTAAATCTGTTAGAGAAAGTACAAAAACGCTTTCTTAAATATTTGTACCTTTGCAAACACCATTCTTTTCCTCCTTATAATATTAATTACAATTGTTTGTTAAGCGAATTCAACTTTATACCGATCAAAACTAAGCATAACCATATATGTATATATTATCTGTACAAAAATCATAAATTTTCTTATTGATGATCCGTTCATATTAAATTCGATAAAATATTCATGTTCCACGCTTATGTGGTCGAAATAATCTAACTTTTGAGTACAAGACCACACACTGCATCATTTCAACTCACCATTGTATCGCATGTATATTTTATATCATACCATCCAAGATTTATATTGTCATATATTTAAGGCACGTCCCAAAGAATTTAAAAATTGTTTAATTAAACTTTCAAGTGTATCTTAAATTTGGATTTGAATTTAGATTTTCTTTTTGTTCTGAATATTTCATATGTAAATTATTAGTTTTTCTCTATAATTTGACATTAATGTCTGTTAAGAAATAAATAAATAAATATCCAATTGGTCAACAAATTATGCAGACTAAAAGACATTAGATGTAAAGTGGTTAGGTCCATGTAACTACTAGAATTTTTGTATATCGAAATTGTCAGAAAGAATTTTATTCAATCTTGTCCATTCACAGTCTAATAAATAAATGTCGATTTCAAAGTAATACTTCGTCCACAACTTGGATTCAAAAAGTATTGATATTTACATTATGAACAAAATATTGAAGCATGAAATTCTAAATAAATGATAATTCTCAGGTACCAAGAAAATTATTAGTGAACGTATTCGAGTATAAGTAGTAAAAGCATTAACTTTACTTTTTTTTCCCCCACAATCTTAGCTATTCAGATAAAAGACCTCATTATAATATGGAACATGGAAAATAACAGAAAGAATTCAACGTATACATTAAGACAGCTAATTATTGCGTAGGTTTTGATTAATTAATTGAATAGTTTCTTTTTAATTTATTGGATAATTGTACTACTAAGAAATCTAGAGAGTTTGTATGTTTGAACAAGCAATTCTCAGGAGTTACTAATTCGATTTAAAAAATTCAATTTGCATTAAAGGTTGGGCGTTGAATGGGTTTGAATCAGAAGCAGAGTTAACCGCTCGATGAGAATCAAATTACAAGTACTATTAAAACCGCTTTCAATTTTAAGTGTTTGAAGAAAAACTTAATGATTTATGAAAGAAAAAATTAGGACTTTGTCACTGTAGTATTGTTTTTTTCAAAATGCTTACTTTTGTCTTTTCTGTTTGAATTTTATAGCATATCTAACACCACAATTTTAATATAATCAAAATTCTCCCTCAACCGCAACAAAGTTCCTTCTTATGTCTACAAATTTAAATCAAAACATTGGTGATAACTTGAGTTTTTGTTGCAAATTTTGTAGGTACTGTAAGACCATTAAATTTTTGCCCATAGTCTATAGTGCATGGTTTGGCGATGCGCACTCGTATGGTAAATATAGTTTTGCGGCGACTCAGGCATTGAAATATTTTTGTTTTTAAATTTATCTGAATATTGAATGTACTTTTTGTCTCTAAGTCGTGGAATTATGAAATATAATTGGTTTTGTATATAAATTCTATTTATTTATTTAGTTAAAATTGTATATGAACATACCTCGATCGTTTGTGGCCATTTTATCGTGATGTTATCATATAAAATTAAAATATTGAAAAAACTGCCAAACTCGTTTAATGATGTTTAAATATACACTGTTAATGTTAATCATCAAAATAGAGTTTATTAATATGATTCATTATGTTTTGTTGAACGGAACTGATAACATTTCACTGATATAAACAGTCATAACAATTTTAAACGTTTTATTAAAACATTTAAATTTTTTTGTTAATAATTCAAATATTAATTTAAAAGCATATTAGGTAGATTAGGATACATGCTTCAATTATGTACAACATAATTTTTTGAAACTAAAGCGAACGTATCCCTTTTAATAAAGTTGTTTATCTTTTTGGAAGATTGGTGTTGAATGAACCAGTATAGGTTCAATATAACTTTAAAAAACGGTAGAGATTTCGACTTATAAGGCGTTGTTCGTTTTTACTCCAAAAGATAGGTATTAGTAACAAAACAATAGATACCTTGCATTCTTCTTGCCATTTCGGTTGTGTTGTTTAAAACTAAATGAATGATGTAGAACGAAAGGTACCTCAACTATATGAGAATTTAAAAACATACTAATTTTTATATTAAACCTGCAGTTTCACGAAAGATTTGATGACTGACCTTTGAAAATAAAATTACAATTGCTTACGAATAAACACCTGTTTATTTTCCCAGTTTATCTACTTCGCAAAACGATAACTAATGGCTTCACTTGGGAGATTTATTTACGTGTAATATCATTTAGGAACAGGTCTCGTTATTTATCAATTTCAGGATTGTTGCGGTTCTTCTGCAACAGATCTTTTAACTTTATTGTTTTCACCATTTGACGAATATTTTGTAAATTTTTATGAAATCATCTAGCATACATTTTGTAAAACCTAGAATTTAATTGATAATTTAAAATACATTGGTCTATTGCTTTTTCCAATTGTAGGGTTTATTTCAAATAATCGAGTTACGGTTGTTGGAAATGTTTAAACTTAGACCCGTTATATTCAGCGCCTTCTAGAATCCAAAAAGGTATTTAAACCAAAAGTAGAATACTAAATCGAATTTTATACTAATTGAGCTTTAAGAAATGAATGTTTTCGAAAATCGTTAGAATTTCCACGGAAGCTATAACATTCTGGACTACCCATTTATGCATAAAACTAAAGATTTTTGCCTGGAACGTATGAAGGTGGCATGGACCTTTTGGAGGTGCGAATGCGCCGACGTTTCGCAATCTAAAATCAATCCAGATTAAAGCCCACTTTACGATGCAAATCGTCGGCTCTACCAGAACCCTAAGTTTTCTTTCGGAACATTCGCACCTTTGTGACCGTTTTTCTATCGATTACGAATATTCCATAATAAATCTCGTTTAAGTGGTATTTTATTTCTAATAGTTAGACAACCAAACGTTGGTCTCGGAATTCGATAGATATATTGCGTAGAATCGTAAGAACATCGGTTTCTTTTATTCCAATAAATGGCGTGGAAATCGACTTTCCTCTGCGGAGATTTCCGTTCTTTAGAACGTCGGCTTCTTTATTTCTCAATCGTTGGGTTTGGCAATGGTGTCACGTGCTTTCTCGTGATTAGTACAAGGTGAAATACTTTCTTTTTAAGTAAAATATTTGAATTATTTAATTAATTGTAGGGTGACGAGTTCCTTTATTGTTACAAGCTGTAATAAGTACCGTTTGTATTATGCATACTGTCAGAATGCCGTAAGTGAAACGGCTTTTCCTTATCTATGCAAGCAATCTAATACAACTAGCCTATGAGGTTACTGTGCATTATTTACTGTAATGCGGCTGGTGTAACCTATTGCAACTCTTTGTACTACAGGCGGGGTTTTAAGTGATTTCTTTACAAAGTAACCGCTGTACCCAGCGCAACCTTCCACTTCAACGCCTATACGTCGTGACTGTAATCATCAGTAACTAACCAATCAACTTTCGTTCTTCCTATGTAGCTATAATCAGGGAATTGAACGTAATTTGTTTAGATATAAATTCGTATTAGAATAATTATCAAAACGTGAGGTGTTTATTCGGTGTTGGCCGTAGTACCTTTCTTCATGTTGGGTAAAACTGCAATAGTGCTGTTAGATAATTTTAAAGACAATTTATCTGTGATACGATCTGCAATGTTTACGTAAATTGTTTTGCCAATTCTCTTGTTACTTGCTATATATTTATGTGTTATGTGTGTTTGTCTGTGGCACAAGTGGTAAAACAAGTTCTGTCATTATATTTCTTTTGTTGTTATCAGTTTGTTTTTTAAGTCCTACTGCTTAGAATGGAAATAATTGAGATAGTTGAGACAAAGAATTAGAAATGTGAAAGTTCTGTGCCTGATGGGTGATGCATTTGCTAAATGCCGATCAAAAATCAAATGTGTAAAGGATTTCAACAGTAATCTTTAGACCAATTCAATAAGGATTTGGCCAAATATTAGGGAGGTTTGTCACCATGGATGAGACACCCACACACCGCAAGCCTAAACAACTGCGCAGACAGTAGGTTGAAGGAGATGGTTTAGCCCCAGTGAAAGCAAAGTCCATCGGATATACCGGAAAGCTTATGACCAATGTGTTTGGAATACAAAAAAATGTAATGGAAATTAGTTGATTGCGAAAGGTGAAACAATTACCGGAAAATAGTAGTTGGATATCAACATTCAAGAGAAAAAAATCACCTTCAACTAGGATAACGTACATGTGTAACAAGGGGCCGATGGAAAACTAAAAGGATATCAAGTACCATTTGCTCAACGTCTACTTTATTCTACTGATTAGCACCACTCAAACTTCATCTGGTTTAAAATTTGAAGAGATTTGTTTCGGGATACGCTCACATCCAATATTGGAAGTTAGGACAATAGATGAATATTTTGCCAGCCATCTAGACTCTCACTTCCCGGAAGGAATACTGATGTACAGAAACACTAAATCAAGTATTGTTAAGAGATCAAGGTAGAGTTATGTTGAAACATGAGCACAACTGAAATTTGCAGTCCTTGAAGCTTTTACAAAAACTATCGTTTCAAATTTTTTAAAAGTATATTGTTATTTGTTTTTTAATTTCAATTTCATTTGTTTCAATGGAAAAAGATTATGTATTGTGGAAAAAACACACGTAAACTATACTCAAATGAATCATTTGCCGTCTATATTACAATAGTTTTTTCGAAGCGATAAAGGAGAATATGAAAGGTTGTTCTTTTAATTTGTTTGCTTTATAAAAGTGATATGAAATAAATATTTGCCATAAATAACATAGAACCGTGAAGATAATTTATATAAAAAGTCCCACGACTACAAGTCTAAAGCGCAAAATGCGTGCGCTACTCCGATGCCTGATCGGGATTATTAAAAATACCGACACTTGGGTTCTAAATAAGTCAGCCGTAAATCCTAAACAGGTGACTTTTAATAGGTGTATACTTTTTAACCGAGCAGAGATTCCGATGATATGCTGCTTATGTCTTTTAGAGACGTTGGAAGTGCCACCCCTCTAAAAACGCCCATCCACAATTTGTACATGTCGAAGTATTGCGTTTGGTAAATCAACATGGCCATTCCCCCTTCCCACTGAGCGTTACGTTAAGTATTCCTAATATGCTGTTTATCACCTATTTATTCAGATATAAGTTTCCATCCTAAACCACCTACACTAAGCCATTAACCACAACCTCTTTAATAGGCATAGCTTGAGTGAGCTGAGCTTCAACCATCTGCACTCTTTCGAATAATATTTCTAATCAAACATCGAATCAACTGATTTCTTTTTTAAGTGTTAAGATTTATTTTGTTTGTTCGAGATGGAATGTAGAAAAGTGAATTCCTTTGACTAAAACTTGCGTTCAAGAATAAGTCCATGAATTTTACTTTACACAAAAACCTGGTGCCTATTTCTAAAACTTATAGTAGATATTGGCACTTATGATATATTTATATATTTAGCGGTCTCATATAAAACTGAAATTGGACGATAATACCTTTCAAGAATTAAAGTAACATTTAACTGATTTACGAAGGAAAGAGATTTATTTTTGTTGAGAAATATAGATGAATTATCAAAAGGATTATGTATCAGGAGAATATACAGGGTGTTCCATTAGTGCGTAATTCTTCCCTAAGCGCCTCATTATTTTTAATTTTAGAGCAAAAAATATGCATTCGGGAATGTTTTGTAGAATCACAAAGCTATCTCCTAAAATTATTTACAAGTATACAGGGTGTTCCCTATGTGTGCTGTACTGCATTCTTTAAACTTTTTAAATGGCACCATATTGATTTTAATTTTTTATGGAGCTTCTTTTCTTCCTATTTATGATGGCATAATCAATTTCACCCATATCTAACAGTTTTTTAAATATTAATTTTTTTATAACTTTTTAAGAAATGCAGATGGTCAGTAAAAATTATATTTCTAAGGAACGTTCCGTGCAATATTCAAATTTTTTTGATTAAAACTTTTAAAGGAAATGTCAAACTACAATTTAATTATTTTGAAATATTTTTACACTATACAGGACTGTCCAAAATTTTGAAGTAAATATTCTAAAATTAAAAAGTGTAATATCTCAATTTTTTTAAATGGAATGGTATGTTTATTTTAGTGTTTTCATAAAGATAATTAATTATTCGTTCGATTTTCTTCAACATGTCTATACCTAAACCTAATACTTTCCGAGTTATTCGAAATTTAAAATATTGCATGTAGGTTTAATGTTACACTGTCACAAAATAGAATTGAGTTGCTTATGAAAATTGTAGGTAACAAAGCTAAATGACAATTACTATTTTGTAGTGAAGCGAAAATGTAAAAAATTAAAAACTCGTTTTGAAGAAACTGGCAGCGTTTGCTATGGGAAACACCCGAGAAAAAGAGTGGCCAATGGAGAGAATGAATTTAATGTTATTTTTGTCATTAATTGAGCAGCCCCATTTCAGCTTACGAAATTTAAGTAGCGAAACGGATATTAGTAAAACAAGTATTTCTCGCATTGTTAAGAAAAACAAATTTCATGCATTTCATATGCAGCTACATCAAGCCTAAGTGAAACGGATAAACTAAATAGAGTTGCATTTTGCCAATGGGCTTTCGATAGAAATCAGGAAAACCCCGGATTTTTGAAGAGTAATGTTTACAGATGAAGCAACCTTTCATAAAAATGATAACATCAATCAACATAATATGCACTATTATGCCCAAGAGAACCCGTTCTTCTTAAGACCCGTCGACGCTCAGCATAGATGGACTCTTAATGTGTGTGTGTGTGGGGGGCATAATAGGTAATTTTTGTAATTGGGCCGTACTTTTGAAGAAAGACTAACTGGAGAAAAGGTATCTTCATTTTTTAAGGAAATTTGAATATTGCACTGAACGTCTGAGAAATACAATTTTTACTGACCATCTGCATTTCTTAAAAAGTTATAAAAAAATTAATATTTTAAAAACTGTTAGATATGGGTGAAATTCGATTATGCCATCATAAATAGGAAGAAAAGAAGCTCCATAAAAAATTAAAATCAATATGGTGCCATTTAAAAAAGTTTAAAAGAATGCAGTACAGCACTTAGGGAACACCCTGTATACTTGTAAATAATTTTAAAAGATAGCTTAAGTGATTCTACAAAACATTTCCCAATGCATTTTGCTCTAAAATTAAAAAAATAATGACGCTAGGGAAAAATTACGCACTAATGGAACACCCTGTATAGTGTCAGAAAGGAATTATGGTGTGTCTAAAAGTTGGTCTAATATCTAAGCTTTCAAAGTTTGAAACAAGCAGGTTACATGGTAAACATGCACAGACATGTCTAGACCTGGCCTTTGTTGGTACTAGCACGAAGCTTCTACTGAAGTGCAGGAATCATCCATAAAGAATTCGTTCAAAAACAGTGAATGCCATATTCTACTTGGACGTTTTCAAACGTTTGTTGCAGCTCATCCGGGCGTTAGGCTACAGATGATCCAAACCACAGATCGGGAAGACATTGCAACATCGCATACTAGCATTATCGTACGCTAATTTTTGACTCAGCAGGCGTGACAGTTTTGCAACATTCATCGTACTCTCTGTCGTATTTAAGTTGTGTATATAAATCAATGATACTACAGTTTATATTTAATAGTTTTACTGTTAAAATAAACTATGTACATGAATACGTTTTACTGTCAGCCGGAACATATCTTCCTGCCCCCGGTCCCCGTTGTCACCGTGATACCAACTACCGTACCAACTGCTGTATCGCAAGCCCCTAACATCTCCTATTCTTTACAAATCTAATTTTGTTGGTTGTTTTAGTATTCTACCTGATCGAGTTGTTACAATTGAACTTTCATCATTTTGACTAAAATTATCATTAGCACATTCATTTGCCTTTGACCACACACCACAAAGCATTCAATGGATCATACCGAAGTATATTATGATCATTGTGATTGATAATTGTGGTTTGACCCCAAAGCCTACATGCTTCTTAACTTTTATTGTGCTGTTTCCATTTCAGAATCGTTTTAGAGAAATTGTTATTTACAAATTTGATAAATCTACGATTTCTTTCTAATAACGACCCTTTGTCTAATTTAACCTTATATCTATGTTTACTTAGTCTTTAAGGACTATGCCTGGTTGCCAATTAGAATTTGGTTTCGTTTGAACATATACTGTATCTCCTCTACCTAAAGGCCTTAATTCCTTTACTCTGATGTATCATGGTATCTTTTTTGACGTTTCTGGCTGTTATGAAGGTAAGTACTGTACTTTCTGTGATTGATAACTTTTGGTTTTAGTTGATTTTCAATAACAGGCAAGTTGTGTCTGGTTTTCCTCGACATCAATAGTTCGTTAGGTGAATAGTCGCCACTAGCGGTGTTGCGGTATTGTAATAGAGCCATGTAGATATCCTTTTGATCTTCAATTACTTTTTTTATTATAGATTTGGCAGTTTACACACTTCGTTCTGCCATACCGTTAGAACGAGCGTTCGTTGGTGAAGTGATCATGTTTTGAAAATCCCACTCAATAGCAAATTGTTTAAACTGTTGTGAGGTAAATTGCGGACCTCCGTCTGATACGATAATAGCTGGTATTCCTTGTCTTGAAAATATAGCTTTCATAATTTTTATAGTTTCTTCACTAGTCGCGTTTGTGTTTAGTTTTTCCACCTCTATGTATTTTGAGTAATAGTCCTGAGTAATAAGTATATGTTACCATGTAACTCAAAGAGGTCACATCCAACTTTGTACCAAGGTGTGGATGGAATTTCAATGAAGTCAGAGGTTCAGAAATTTTGAGAACGTGAATATTTTAGACATAAGTGGCAGTGCTAATGTACTGTTTTTATTTCGTGTCGCATGGTTGGCCAAAAAATAGACTCTTCGGCTAATTTGGTGCATTTACTGATTCCTAAGTGACTATAATGAGTTTTGTTCAGCATTTCTTTACGCATTTTAGTTGGTATTAATAAGCATTGATCTTTGAAAATTATGTCATTGTCGACTGTTAATTGATTTTTTGTATTTTTCAAAAATTTTAACACTGTCTTGCAGTTTTCTTTTTATTCCACCCAGTTAATATTACGTCCTTGAGTTCTTGTAATTCTGGATCTTGAATTGTGTTTTTCGAATTTCTTGTAATTTATGTTCACTTGCATTTATTTGTGAAGTGATTAAGCATACTTGAGAATTTAGTTCTTCATCAAATGCACTGTCAATTAATTCGTCTTTTACGCTGGCTCTAGATAAAGCATCAGCTATAATTTGTTCTTTACCCGGGCGGTACTTGACTTCTACCTGGTATTTTTGTACTGCTAGCAACATTCGTTGCAGTCTCCTGGGTATTTGTTTAAAGGTTTTTGAATAACGTGATTAAGGGTTTGTGATCCGTTTCAACTATTGTCTTTTCCCAAATATGTACTGTTGAAATTTTCCTAAACCGAAACAGATTGCCAACATTTCTTTTTCGATTACTGCGTAATTTTTCTGAACGTCCGTCAAGGCTTTCGGAAGCGTATGCACATGGTAGTTTGTTTTGCAGTCAAACTGCCCCAACCCTCCGTGACTTGCATCAACTGAAATTACTGTTTCTTGTTTACATTAAAGAATTGTAGTACTGGACTATTAGATAATTTTGTTTTTAATTTTGTTAAAGCAGTTTCGTGTATTTCCTCCCAATGAAAAAGTATATCTTTTTTTAAAAGTTCTCATAATGGAAGGGTATCTGATGAAAACCTGGGAATAAATTTGTTAACGTAATTTAGGACACCGATCAATCTTTGAACATCGTTTTTGTTTTCGAGCCTCGATTTCCCAATAGCTTTAATTTTGTTGTAGTCTGGAGATAAACCGTTTTGACTAATAACGTGGCCCATGTAGTTAATTTTGTTTGACCAAATTTGCACTTGTTTAAATTGAATTTAATTCCGGTGATCCTAGCTTTTTCTAATACGGCTTTTTAATCTGGCATCATGCTCGTTTTTAGTCTTACCATGAACTAATATGTCGTCCACATAGATTTCGACTCCTTGCATTTGAAAAACTTCTCGAAACCGTTCTTGAAAACCTCAGGTGCGCTACTGATGCCATAAGGTAAACGTTTGAACATGTATCGACCGAAAGGAGTACCAAATGTGCAGAGTTTAGAGCTTTCTACATCTAATTTTATTTGATAAAATCCAGATGTTGCATCTAGACTACTAAACTAACGTGCTCCTTCGAGTTTACCTGTAATTTCTTCTAAGGTTGGTATTTGACAATGTTCTCTTAGTATGTATTTGTTTAAATCTTGCGGATCAAGGCAAATTCTCAAGTCTCCGTTAGGTTTACGCACTAAAAACCAATGGATTTACCCATTCTGTTGGTCCATCCACCTTCTGAATTATTCCGTTGCCAATTAAACCATCTAACGTCTCTTTTAATTTATCTAGCAGTGGTAAGAGGTACTTTTCTTGTGGGATGTACAGCGGGTATTGCATTACTAGATATTGTTATATGATACGGTTCTTGAGACATCCAACTCCCGAAAATAATTTGCGTAATTTTTTGTACAAGTACTTTATATTCGTTTGTTTCAGTCTTATCAATATTATTTGAAATTGAATCTACCCTAGCGACTAAATTCAGTTCTTTACAAGCCGGTAGCCCTAGGATAGGCTGACTGTTTGTTTTTACTACATAAAATTCTAACCAGTATTCTTTTTGTTTACTAACGCACTTTAGGTAGCAAGTACCAATCACTTGTAATTTTTCACCAGTATAAGAACTTAAACGAACTTTAGTTTGTTTTTAAAGTGTTTTCATAAGGCATTTCGAGTGATTTGAAATACGAAATAGGTAAAATATTAGCAACAGCGCCTGTATCAATTTTAAATGAATACAGTTTCCTCTAATTTCTAAATTTGCCTGCCATGAATTATCCTCCCTAATAAATCATTCGATTTTAAATTATTGATTGAACCTACAAACAATGGTTCATTTTGCGATACCTCGTCTGCCCTACTTAATCTATTTTCAACTAAGCTATTGATTCTATTCTTAGATCTACACATAAATGCGAAGTGATTAGTTTTTTTACAAGAATTGCACATTTTATTATATGCCGGACAGTTATTAATCATATGGGACTTACCACAATTTCTACAGTTATTTATGAATTTCATCTTAACCTTACTTGATGACCTCGAATGTTCTTGGCTTCTGTAACGTGATTGGTTGTGATGCTGCTGAAATCGACTTCGTCTCGGGTTGACTTGTGAGTAATCGCCTGATGTGTTATCTCCTGACGTCTTCTTATTGCTGTTCCACCTAGTTTCTTTGATGTAATTGACCTCGCCACTTGTACCTGCTTCTTCCTCTATATTTCTACGTTGTTCTTGAATTTTCAAATACGGTGCACATTGTTATTGCATCTTGTAGGGTGCTTTTTGTCATTTTGCAGTAATTTTTTCCGAGTCTCCATTTCTAATACCATGTGAGCATACACCATACTAGATCGTTCTCTAGTTTCCCGAATTTACATTTATTGGCTTGACCTTTAAGTACAGTTACAGGTGTTCCAAAGTTTGTGTTGCTTGTTTCAGAGTAAAGAATTTATAGCGTTCGAAGGATAAGTTTTCTTGAGGCAGAAAGTGTTTATCGTACTTCTAGTAATTTTCTAGTTTATTTATTTCCACGTCGGTAAATTGGAATGTTGTGTAAATCCTATACCCGGTTTCGCCGATAAGGTGAAGCAATTGGGCACATTTTAATTCTTCGTCTTTTTATTTAAATCGCTGGCTTTTAAGTAGTTTAGAAATCTTGCTTTCCATATAATCCATTCGTCTGCTGTATTACCATTTGTATTTAATGGTTGTATGGCGGCCAATTTTGTGTTTTACGTACTTGCTTGTATTTGTTATAATTTCCCTTGTAATTATTTCTTGGAACACTATTGTAGATAGTTTGTTCGCAGCGCCATGTCGTATGTTAAGACCCATGTATATAAATCAATCGATACTACAGTTTATGTTTAATAGTTTTACTGTTAAAATAAAACTATGTACATGAATACATTTTACTGTCAGCTTGAACATATCTTCTGCCCCCGGTCCCCTTTGTCACCGTGATACCAACTACCCGTACCAACTACTGTATCGCAAGCCCTAACACTCTCCAGATCTGGCACCTGCAGGCTTTTTTCCTCCATGACTTAAGCAAGAGTTAAAGGGATACCGTTTGCGGACGTCGAAGCATCTGACGGCTATTCCGAGGGCGATTGGACATCAAAGACTTCTCCAACAGTTTCCATGCGTTATACGAACGTTGTTAGAAGTGTGTTGTGGCTTTTGATGGAGAATATTTTGAACACCAATAAAAGGAGGTATAATGTGTCCTCAGGCGTTCCTCAGGGATCTGTATCCCTAGGACCAATTTTACTATCCTAATATACTCTACATTTCTATCGAACACATTAAAACATTGCAAATATCATATGTACGCGGATGATACACAGATTTATTATTCTTTTCGCTTCGTCGCAACTCGATAGGGCTTTGTTGTATATAAATGAAGACCTAGCTAACAATACAAATACTCTATATGTCATTCATTAACACTTAACCCACTAACATCACTTGTAATGTTGTTTGGTAATAGAAATTTGCGCGATTTGGTTAAGTCTGATATTAAACTTTATATAAATTGTCAATTGCTACTACTCACAAAAAATATGTAAAAATCTTGGTGTTGTTTTTGATTCGAGACTTCGCTATAAAACTCATATGACTAAAGTTCCTTCAAAGGTTCTTATGGCGCACTAAGATTGCTATATACCAACAGACATTCTCTTGTTACAAAACTAAAAATTTATGCTCTGTGATTCCATAGTCTTATCTCGGTTAAAACTTCCTGTGAGTGTTGTATATTACCCCTTAACCAATAAAGATGCCGCTGATGGTAAGAAAATACAAAAGATTACAGAATGCATGTCTTTGATTTATTTATGGAATTAGAAAACGTGAACATATATCACATACACTAAGATGGTGTGGATCGTTAAACATGTCACAACGTAGGTTTCTGCATTGGGCGAGTCTTTGTTTCCAGGATCCTCATTAATAAAAAACTCCCTCCCGTATCTCTACTACTAGAGTCCCGTTTCCGGACAGATTCACACAATGTTAACATCCGCCATAAAGACTAATTCAGATACCAGAGGCATAAACTTCCAAATATTTAAAAGATCGCTTCTCTTATAATATCTACACTGATTCATAGCAATATACCTTTAACATGTATCAGGCTGTCTTTCCATACCTACAAAGTCAAAATTAGAAATTTAATTTTAAACAAATTAATCTCCGAGTGTCGTTGAATTATTTTATCTTCGTGAAGGCGGCGAGGTCTGTATTAATTTTCATAAATAGGTGCATATACGGCTATAGTCAGCTATTGATTTAACTCAAGGCCATGCTTAACAGAACTAACAGACGGTTTGAAACTAGTCTGACAGATTTCCTTTTGGTAACCTTTACTTCTATTGTAAATAAATATATATTTATAGTTGTGGAACCAATAAACCGTTATTATTATTATTATTATTACTATTATTATTATTATTATTTATAATTTACATTTGGTTTTATGTTATCATACCATTCACCGAACTTTTAGTCACACCACTATACGCTTTGATTTGTATATAGTAGGATCACTAAAAGTATGCAATTGCGTCATCACTAATGTCACAATTTTTAAAGTTGCAACCAACACTGCACAGCGACTCACGAAACTATCATTTAATGTTAAATAAGATATTGTTATTGCTCTACAAATATACAAAATGTATGTGTATACATATATATAAAAATCGTTTATCTACTGAAAGTAAAAATATAACGGAAATAATATGTTTTTTTAACTATTAAAATAAATAGAATAAGGGTATTTTAAATTCTTTATCTCAGTATGAAACAAGTGTTCATAGCAAGATTGCCAAGTTATATAACCCCTAACCTAAAGTATCTGTCACTTTAACGTCGCTTTTTTTGTAAAGTTTATTTTCGTTTTCTTTAGTTGAATTCTCGCTCATTAGTCGGTCTGTTTCACTTATTCATCAGTTCTTTTTATTTATTTTATTATTGTGTTTTATTTGACAATACCCAAGCCACTTGAAGTGCAGTTAAAAAGAAATTTGTCAGTCGACTTATTTTTATACTTCCAACGATAAAGAGATAATGGAGGAACACTTCTGCCTTTAAATTGTATTTTATAAGTACTTATTTTTAAATACACCACAACCGATAATCTAGAATTAAAATTATTTTGGCAGAGTCAGTTGAGTGTATCTGCTGCAGTTAAACGTGGTGATGAATTGGCGCTGGTCCTTGTGAAGCGGCAAAAACAACGCTAATAGGTCATACGCAGCATTAATAATTTTCATATTACCGCTATTTGAAATGCTAGTTTTTACGAGATGTATCAACAAAATAAGATTCATGAAAATCTTTAAACGTCGCTTTAATTTTATAATAATTTATATAACGCCACATTGCGGTGGCTACTTGTCGATGAGTGCTTAAACAACTTGCCTATTTATGAGGAAGTCGTGGAACATTATGTAAAATTCTGCACAATATTGGATTTTTAGTGGAAAAAGAATGATCAGTAAAGGAGGATAATGAAAGTCTCCCTTATTCCTTTGTTACGTAAAGAACATCAAATTAGGAAGTGTATTTATTTAGACAGAAACATAGGAACATAAGAAGATTGGGTGTATTTTTTGCATTTTAGCACGTAGTACACGCCTGAATTGTTGGGATTATGATGAGACTGATTATAAGAAATGTGCAAATTCACAGCTTCTCTCTGATATACCCAAATGCCCATAAAATGAAATAAAGAAGTATCCATTTTATGAGGAATGCTCATGTTCCAATAAAACACCTGTAACATGACAGCAATTTTTTTTAAGGGTATGATCAATGTAGAAAAAATGTAAAAGCAATTAAAATTAATGGTAACATCAGTTACTATTATGTATGATTGTTTAGTAAATATTAACGACTAACTGTAAACCAGTTGTGTTTTATTATAAAACTGTATGATATACATTTTAATAAAAAAATTTTTTAGATCTGATGATGATCTAATATTAATTTTTTGTAGGTACAGTTTACTGTACTTATTCGGAAATTATGGTTATTTCTAGCCTCAAAATTCTTTTTTTTTAATATTATTTGTTACATGCAAATGATTCTTAAATATACCTTTTGTATGGTTTGTGCTATAATTCAGATTTTCGTCCTTCTAAAAGTGTTATCCTTTGTGTCTAGAATAAGCAATTGCATAAGTTTTGTCGCATTTATTTCGTTTAAAATACAATTAAAAATGTACCTACACTTAAAAACAGAATTAAAAATATAATTGCTTGTGTATATCCATAATATCGCGCTTGATCGTTCAACCAGTATTTTCTATCGACTTATAACTATGATCCATCCATTCCAATGTTGCCTTTGACGGTTTCTATAACTTTGTCCAATGCTTGAGGGAAGGACATTACCTAAATTGTTAATATTTTCGTTTTGAAATTCTCCAACTGAAATAAAACATAAGCATTGTTATGTTAAATCATAGAATTCCAATTACTACCTCTGCTAATTGATAACGATTGAATTTCATGCGCACTTGGAAGTTCGGTGACCATTTTGCTGATAGTGCCGAATACGAGATCCAAAACTATAATTCATTCATCAAAAGTAGTTAGTTTTGTTGGTTCAAACACTTACTGATCATTCAATTCTTTCCAATTACGTCTTAAGTAAGAGAATGCAAGAGAATTACCCACTGGGTTGTTAGCAACTGATCTAAATCTCGAGCGCAGTCCTGTTTTTCTAATGTGAGTATTATTCTTTTCAAAATATTAGTCTAAATATCTGCAATTCACAATTATTTCAAACAATGTATAAAAGGGGTGTACCAGATTCAATGTTACAGCAAATACTATAAATATTACAAAAAAAATTTTTGAGCAAAAAATTGATCAAACCTGTCAATCCTTTTTTCCTATTGCAACATATTTAGTATAAAGTAGGTCGCGACAGTCGTGGTAGACTAAAAAGTTTTTGTTTCACATGGAACACCTTCTACTACAGGGTGTACATCTCGACGATAGCATGTTAGAGCGAATAATGAGAACGAAAAAACCGAGGCTGAAATTTAGCAATTTTATACAAATGGACATGATCTATTTAGCTGAAAATATTTTCATGGCGGCGGTGTAACTTCCGTTGGTACCGTAAGTGGATACCAAATTTGTTATTTTAAACCTTAGCAACAAAAATTTGAATCTACTGAAAAATTAATATCTCATGAAACATAAAAAAGGTAAATAAGCAAAACTTGTACAACGATTTAGACATGATATTGGACTATGTTTTCAGTATTAGACATTTTGAAATTTAAATTGTCAAGGAGTCATTTTTTAATTGCAAGTGAATTTTTTATATTCTCATACAGAATTTAATTACCTATCTGGTATATCATGTTCCTATATTTTAAACTAAATGATTCTCGATGTTATCGGAACAGGATTTAACACAAGTTTAATTAGGCATATATGGCATCTAAACTTGATAATTTTACAGAAGCATGTTGGCATATTTAGTTAAAAAATTTAATGTGATAATGAACAAAAACCAGAAATTGTATAATAACAAATTACAATACTTAAATTATTTTTTACAAAATGTGTTCAAATTGTACATTTGAAATAACTTGCTATTAATCTGCGATTAAATTCTCTGGTATTATCTTGTTGATGTTTCATAGTATATTAAAGTATAAGAACTTAAATACATCTTTTGCTTGAGATACCATCAGTTACCGCAATGATTAAAAAGTTATATATTTAATAAATAATTAATTAAAGTGTTGGTACATAAAACAAAACGAATACAACATGTAAATATAAAAGCCCTAAACTCACGTAGGCAAAACGTTGGCAAAAAGGACCTCGTTGTTTTTGTATTACTCTAGTGAAGGCTTCTTCTTCGTGTAGAAAACTTTAATACATCATCATAACAATAAAGGAGAAATTATTTACTAAGATATTTTGTGATATATTGTACAGTTAAGCTTTTCAATATTTGTTGGAGGAGTAGCGTAAACTGAAGATTTCAAATAGGTAATTGTATTGTATTTTTTTACTAAATATACCAATACTAGATCAGAAGCCAGCATGCTACGCATGCGTTAAGTCACAAAAAATAAATTAGCTTCTAAAGAGCAGACAGCTCATGAACAATAATTAGCACACATTAACATTCATCAGTTGAGTAATCAATATGAATGCAGAGTATGTACTCCATGTGAATTCGTACAAATGAGTCGAGAGTATTCAGGGTGTGCGCTCGCAACGAATCGCGAGAGTAGGTGAGGACGCTACAAACGACATAACATATTAATATAGAAGATATGGATGTAGTCCGAATAGAAATTATTTATTAAAAAAATATTTAGAAGCGGATTTATTGGCTCGACCGCTTTAACGTAATCACAAACACAGTTTATTTAGGTGAAATTGATCTATTTGGTTCGGCATAACGCTCGCAGTTACGCGTGTGGCGAGTCATCAAGTTCGTGCATACGAAGATTTTTTTGGGTGAAATTGAATCACTCTACAGTTAAAACCATTATTCGGAAAATTAGCAAAATTACGAATATTTTGATTTTTATTCGTGTTTTACGTAATATGGTTCCGGAGTTATAAAAATTACAGTATTCGTATAACAATGTAAAATTCCTTAAAAAGTTTTTTAAAATGATAAATTTTTTTTAAACATTATGTGATAAGGTCATAAAGAAAACGTTTTTTTAAATAATTTTTTTTATCTGTTATAATTTAGAAATTATGGCCTTTTAGTTTTCGAATAAAGGTTTGTCGTTTTTCGCTTATAACTTTTGAAAACACGCGAGGTCTAACAAAACTGAAACGGCCGCGAATTTTATTTCTTTATCCGCTTATGATGCTTTTTGAATTTTGATAATCGGTCCGTAAATAAGAGAGTTGTGGTCAACTTACGGCTCAATTTGTTTGAATTGTTTTGACTATTTTTAACATTTTTTTAACCTCGAAGATGCCCTCGTACAAAAAAATCTAAATCAAAAAATAAAGACACATCTTTCGTAAACTCGAAACTTTTTTCCGAGAACAAAAATATCTTAAGCCGTTCTAATGTGAGACGAATTTGGAAAAAAGGTTAATTTTCGTATGGAGATTTGAAAATGAATCGAGAGTAGGTGTGCATTCACACTAACGACATAACATTAATATTAAGAACTCAAAAACTGTCAAGTTTAGATGCCATATGTCTAATAAAAACTTGTATCCAATTAACCATAGAAACAAAATATTGTGTTTAAAAAAAATTGTTTAGTCCACCACGAATTTTGTAACCGAACTATACCAAATATGTTGAATAGCAAAAAGGATTAACAGGCAGGATATTTGCTGTAACATTGAATCTGGGACACCATGTATAACTTTTCTTATTACAAACAAACCTATTTAGAATCCAGTTTTTGTGAACATCCTAAACTATCAAGCAATATACTTTTCTCGTGAATCAAAGTAGATTTTGTGAAAAAAGTTAAACAAGAAATCCCATTCAGTTTCGCCACCTTCTCGAATTGACGTGCGTATACAACTTCTTGAATGTTAGGTCGGACCCTACGGATTATTTTGAAATTGGTAATTGTTAGTTAAAAAAGAAGATGAGCTTTACTTGTCTTTGATAGGGTTATCAATCCATTTTCTAAGAGTAGCTCTGCGGTGTTGGTGCATTTACTTTCAGATTTTGTACATGCCCATTTGGTTATTAATTTTCGTATCCTTTGGACCAAATACTCGTCGTAAGGCAAATCGTTGAAATCAACTTTGTTAAATGCATTATTAAAATGCGATAGATGAAGTCCTGAAAAAGAATTAATAAATTGCAAATACATTGAAATATTACGATATTGTAGCAGGTAATTTTTGGTAGCTTTAGTCAAAGATTACTATTTGCTAAGAAATGCCAACAGTTAACTGTAACGACGGTAAATGTTTGCGTGCATTATCGTTATCTAAAGCGATAACATTAAATGCTTAACACTTGTGTCGATAACGAGCCAAGTATTTATGTCTTATCATAAGCTCATCAGAGATGTACACCGCACTTAAGTATACACCTGAAGTTAACCTTCAAACATTCTATCATCAAAGAGAATAGAAACTATGGGGTTGCCATCTCAACCCCAACACAAACAAATAATTTCCTCCGACGGACACGCGGAATACAAACACCGTCAGAAATACATCAAACATAAACGCAGAAACGCTGACAACCCGGAAAACAAAACTTCACGCGACTTTGCTGAATAAACAAACGACAGCAATTTTATGAGTTTTTATCAGGTTTTAACAAATCACGTTTTTTGGGTTCGCATTAAGTAACTCAAAAAATTTTAGCTTGCAAAAAATGGATTTTTAAAATTTTGTTGATAGCAATGGCAAAACAATAAAGTTGCTTAACTTTGTTGGAACCAGGGACAAAGAAATCATAAAAATCATTTCAAAACTTATTTTTATAGCTTGGTAATCTCTCAATAACGTTTAACGTGGGTTAAAAACAGTATAATATATTACATTAGCTGACCCGACCACCATCGTTTTGGTTAATTTCAGTACTCACGATTCCACCTGAAGTTTGTTTAAATGATAAAACGCCACATGTTGTTTTATTTATTGTTTTACTTTTCTTTTTTCTAAACCTTTGCATATCAATTACTAACAAATCCACCGAAGGAACCATTCAATTTGGTCTAGTCGTTTTCCAATATATTTTGGACATTCACCTCTTTGGTAACGGAACTGTTAGAAGTGTATTTAAAAAAGGTGGCGATGTTATAGCAGACTTTAGGTTTCAAGTTGATAAAATGTGTATTAAGACGATGTGTCAGTTAAAACGTGGGTTTTAATAAACATGATTTTATGCAATGGCAGTTCAAAATTACTCTCAAACTATGTCTAGGAATCTAATAAAACGAATATTTATACAAAATGACAAGTATAGTAACATTAAAGGTTAAAATACTGCACTTGCTTTATAAAACCAATGAAACCACAGTGTGCCGAACGATTCTACTTCAAAGACATACACATATCATCTATACGACGTTTCGGTTTGTTCCCATTTTCACTTTCACATGTTTCATTTACGTACAATTTCAATACACATATTTCAAATAAAATTCGTCAAAATTAAAATTACTAACTAGTCGCTGAACTAAAACCTTCATCTGCCGGCATATTACCATTTGGTTTTGAATTTGAATTATTAATATATATATATATGTATTTTTTATAATTAGGTGTTACTTACCTCGAATTGTTTAAATATAGGAGAGCTGTTCAACATATTATACAGAAAAGACACCTTATCTAAAGCAGCTTGATGTGTGACGAAGGATATATCTTTATCCTGTATTGCAAGATTAGTTAACATTTTAAAGGAATATCATAATCCAACAGATTAGCCCTGGCTAAGTCCATCGAATCACTAATTAATTGAACACGTGTTGTGGGTGGAAAAACAATTATATTTTCGGTCAGTCGCCTCAGTTATTTTCATCATAGTTAACAATATAATAACCTGCATCAAAAATTAGTGTAACAATTTATTCAAAAGTTAACAGTACCTGTTTGTTGAATATTTAATAACCACCAGTGGTTTGCTTCTATAACTACTCATAGCCTCCGGTACGTTTTGGATCCAAAAATTTAGGTTTGGTGTTATCCAGATGCGGCTTTAAAATCGGAAAGCGTACGAAACAGGTACCCACCAAAGAGTTTTATTGGCAGGTTCTTTTAGAAAACAAAATCGTTTCTGACAAATGTATACAATGTTTTAGTGTGTTATAATACAAATATCAAAGAAATACCAGAGAAAGATGTACTTCACCGGTAGTACTATTTCTTACAGCAGTGACCACAGGAAACCTGGCTTTAAAATCCACGAATCCAT
>JALBCR010004356.1:0-47269 GCA_030710515.1 Abscondita cerata
CCTTGATAGCGTCAATGAGCAGACGCCTCCAAGAATGTATCAATAATAATGGAGGTCACACCCATTATTGATTTCTTATATTTATTTATATAGTAATACCTTTATTTAAAAAAAGTTTTCATTTAATTTTAAACTATAACTTGGTATCTTAATTATAATTATGTAATAAATTCTTGTCAAAAACTAAATATATACGTTGACAATAAGAATTGCCTTAGTTTTTATTTTCACTTTTATATTAACTACAGAAAAAATGAAACGTCATAAAATATACATTTTGTAAGGACTAAATATTATGAATAGAGAGTTTAATGATTTTTTTAATTAGTAGAGTTAGATTTATTTAAAAATAAGTAATAATCAGTCAACCCAAATAACCATGTTTAGTTTTTGATTTAATTTAAAAGTTATTGCTTGTAGACGTTTTTAAATCAAAATTATTTCTAATTTTATTTTGTAAACATTTCCTAAACAAAATTTTGATTCGATAATTAATCGAGCTATGGTGTTTAATTAGCGATACCTTCAAATATATTCTTTAAAGAAAAAATTAAGTAAGCAACGTAAATTACCTATTTTCTAAAACGTGCTTAGTGTAATGATTCATTCTACAGTCCTTCTATAAGATAACCCCTGCTGAGACTACCTGCTGTTAGAATTGTAAATGATACCCTTAAGCCCGCTTCACAATGTGCAAACTTTTGTTTATAGAAATTGTGGTGTCCAAGTTTTAAATTTCATGAGTGTACACCTTACTAATATAGGATTAAATAAAGACCTATTAAGCATGTCTGAAATGTCACAACCTTCTACTCAAAAACAAACTTAAAGAAATATGTTGCTATTTTGTTAGAGAAGAAAAATATAACATACATTTGTTAAAAATAAATATTGAAACAGATAATGAAGCTTAATTGAATTTAAAATACTGCTAAAACTTACTCTCATGCTAGCATACTAAGTTAAGATTTAAAGAGCATGTTACACAAGAGTTTAATCTAGGACATTCATTACTAAATACATTGTAATTAAACCGTAATTTTCTAAACCAACAAACTAAGAAAATGTTGTGTGATAGTCTAATACTATCTCATCTGAATTTTGTGACACCAAATATAATCTCATGTTTGGATAGAGTTGATGTGTTACGAATCCATAAAACTGCAAAATTGCTGTATAATACTTTATTTTTGGTATTAGACGGAGGAAACACATAAGTTATAAATTAAAAAGAACTATGTTGAACCTAACAGGCTAATCGACGGATTCTACACTGCTTAGGCTTTAATTACAACATTTTAAAATTTAAAACACACGCCATATCTTGTAAATAAAACTGATATAGAACAGATGTTCATAACATCAATATTCGCAAAAAATTTTTAATAAGCTATTTCTTCTCACAAACAAGGACTTTTTAAGCGTTTGTTTACATACAATATTGCTTCTTATATTAGTTACAGAATAAATTACTTCTCTCTGTCTATATTCTCATTTAAAAATAAATACTGAAGATATTATTAGAAAAATTGTAATTACTTGAAATATTTGAAAAACATTTAAAATAAAATAAAATAATTTTTACACACATTTATTGGTTATAATTATAAAGTTTTGGAAGTACATGTATGTATTCAAGTCAAATGTAAGTTTCCAAATAATTATAAAATAGTTTTTCAAGGCACAATAGCCTTCAATGTTGCACATTGAAATTGCTACAATACATGGCTTTTAATTCATTAAAAATTAGTTTAAATTTTTGTCTCAAAACATATTCATTTGTTGAATTAATAAACGTATTATTTTATTTTCACGCTTTAGCGGTAATCCCCATATGCCGGCAAGTGGGTCGCAAGGCATATGTGATCTTATTCATTAGTGTGTGGGAGGCTCAATACTTTTCTAACTATGTTGAAAGTCGAGGATCACTGTTTTTTGCATCTCTATATGATGCTAAAGTGTATGTTTGGAGATGCAAGGTATTTCTTAAGGTCTTATGTATCTCGCTTGTAGTCCGATCATGTGGAAAATCGTATATTCTTCGCTTTCCGTTTTCCTGGGATTTATCAGTAAGTGTTTAGATATTTATTAAGTTTTTTTACTTTATGTTTTTTTCTGGCCATATTGCTGGAGCTAGTATTTATATGTCTATGAAAATAATCTGATTTTCCTGTTTGTTGTAACAATATCTGGCACTATTATGCTATACCGTTGATTGAAATATTGGTAAAGATAGTCAACCGCTTGTATTTGCTTGTATCACGGATGCAATTCACATATGCATGTTGGGTTGCGTTTTGTTTACTTTTTCACCTGTACTGAAGCGCTAAGTTATAATGTGTACGATTCTTGAAATAGAATAGTTCAATTTATTCCACCGTTGTAAAAATGGCGCAACATACAATCCGTAAAATTTACTTTTGTCAATACAATGTTGCAACGTTTTCAAATATTTAGTAAACGTATTAACTAGTAATTAAAAGTGACGAATTTTTCATTTATGAATAATACCATTGATGATACATATCTTGGATTTTAATGACAATGTTTTTTAATAATTTACTAAAATACATGCGAAGCGTTATTTGTTAAAACAGTTTGGTTTGGTCGGTGTTAGATAAATAAGAAACAATTATTTTACAAATTATGCTTGCATTTTATTTTTAACTTGCAAATAATAATGTTGACATTTGTTTGTCATTTAATAACTTCGTTAGGAATGAAAGTAGAACATACTGGGAGAAATACCACTAGAGTTCAGAAACATAAAATTATTGGTTTTTAGTATCTACTTGTTTTACGTGTTCAGTTGAAAAGGATTTTAAATAAAAATTGGTTTCAAATTTTTCAATTCAAAAGGCAACAAGTTACCGTGTTTTTAAAGGAAGAGTGGGTTCCACTAGACCTTCAAATTTAAATTCACTTGGTAATAAAACCTATTCCTATTACTTCTAAAAATAAAAGTACTAGATTTTAGCTTGAGGTGTGTTGTCTCCCGACGCGGTGCGGATAATACGTGTATAATACACTATTCTTTTCTGTGACGAAATAAATGACGATTTAATATTGAAAAATCATATTACAATAGAAATAGAAAATTATTAAGGAAATTTGGTGTTAAAAAACATTACTCACTTTTTCCCGAGGAAAAAAAACTAAGTTGATATTGAAACAAATGTATTACGAGGAGTCTTCGGATTATCGTTTATGAGTCACATTCATATCGGCTTAGTCAGAAATTCTACAATTGCATACTTTTAACACCTTTAGTAAATGGTAGGCTTATTATAATATTGTTTAGATGCAAACAGTTGAGTACGTTAGATTGTAATATAAGAAAATTCAACATTCGTTCCAACATAAAAAGGGATAGCGTTTCTATGTTAAAAATTTTAATTTCAATGACCAAAATTTAGAAATTTACTTGCGTAAGCCTAATAGATTTTAAAACATTTTCAACGGATAAACGATGTTAATGTAATAAATATATGAGTATGGAATTTTCAAAAGTATTTAAAGAAATTGTTTTTTGGGAGAACGTTTTCAACGATTTCTTTACGAAATTAATACTTTTAAATCTGCAGGGTTTTTTCATAATAATAAACTTTATTCACATGTGTATGTATACAATCTTTGTACATATATGTGTTTGTCATGATGGTATAACCATTGTTATAACCTTACGTAAGAAAGATACAAATAAATATTATTACATTGAACAATTAACAGACAATAGAAAAAAAAATATATAACAAAGGACACACATTTAATTAGTACGTCGACAAAAATCAATAAATTCTTGTATATTGTAGAACGCATGTTATTGTTTGTTTGTCAACATTGACTCAATGCACCAATATTTCAATCAACGGCATGATGCATTGGCAACAATGTCGTGCCTTAGCATAAACTATCAGCAAAATTACAGTTTTCTATTTCACATTTATCGGCAATACTGTTCTGTAAATTCTACAATACAATTGACGTATTTTCTTAGCACAAAGCGATACTACCGACCTCTGATGTTTAGAACAAATTTCGGGGTCGCATAATCCCGTAAGGTTGACTATCTTTACCAATATTTCAATCAACGGCTGTACTGCTTCACTGGTGATTAGTTGTCTGTCCCAGTAGACTAGGTGTTCGGTATTCTCTAGCACGATTTCTGAAATATATCGGTAATATGGTGTTCTGTTTATAGCTTATTTCCATATAAATTATTTTTGCGACGTTATTGTGCCTGTTTGTGCATTCACGTGGTGCTGGAACCTACAGCCGCTTATGATGTACTCGACATTCTCGTTACTCTCTCCACATACACGGCATTGTGCTGACGTTATTTTAGGGTTTTTGATTATGTATTTGAGGTACGATCTTGTGGGTATAACGGTCTTGAATAGCACACATAAATCTCTCTGTTTCTGGAAAAATTTTACCCTTCAGCAGCCAGTTGTGAAAAGCGAATTTATTGATGTTGTTGTCTTCTAGGGTGTGTGGGTAGCGTCCGTGGAGTTCCTTCTGTTTCTACTGAGTTTCTAACGCTGTAACAAAGTAATTTGGGTCGCAGTCATATTTTATGTCATGTAGCCTCAGTGGAGTGTACCGTTGGTCTAGATCTACGACAGTCTTGTGAATAGGACAGATTTCCATCCTCTTGTAAAAGAATGTCATCAACATTTCTATTTGATTCTTGCGGCGTAGTCTAATGTCGGTTATACCCCCTACCTCCATTCTTTCTAAGAAGGTAAACCGCCCTTGCATGCCTTGAGATGGTGTTTCCGGTGTCGTGTGAAACTTACCCGTATCATTCTGTTAATCTTGTCTAGCTCCGTTATCGTCCTTCTGACGACACCAAAGCTGTACGAGACCAGTGCTACGGCATAGGAGTTGATGGCGCTCACGGTGTTCTGTGCAGATAGCTTAGTTTTCAGGATTTGCTTCAGTCTAGTTTTGAGTGCTTCTTTGATATTTTCTTTGATTGTCTTCATTTCTATACCACGGTTCTGTACAAAACTGAGATATTTATATGTTTCGTCCTTCGATATGGTTGAAACAATTCATCCTCCAGTCTCTTGGGTAACCTCATGTTTCTGGGTTCTCTGCCAATTGCCTCTGTGCATACAGTTGATTTTACACTTATCAAGCCCGAGTCTCATGCAGATATCATTCGAAAATTTTACGACACCTCTGAGTTGTTGTTTCAGTCCTGTTTCTGTCGCTGAGAACAGGAAAGGTGTGTGATGTTTACGTTATTATCCAGGTCGTATCCATTTTTAAGTTTGTTCAGAATACTGGATAAAGGGTTTAGGGTAATGCAAAACCACAAGGCGCTTAATGCGCATCCCTGAAAGATGCCTCTTCTAATTTTTATAGTTGTCAGGGGCCTTGTTCTTCATTATTTCCGGTAATGATTTGTGTTTCCAATTTGGACATAAGTGTTTTTAGTAGCTTGACGACATCTGAGTTTACCTTGTATATTGTTAGACATTGGAGTAGCCACGAGTGGAGGACACTATCAAAAGCTTTCTGGTAGTCAATATAAGTTGTGTATGGATCTCTTTTGTTGTGGACGGCATGTTTGGTGATAACGGTGTTAATTATCAACTGTTTTCTGCAACCTTGGGATCGTTTTCTGCACCCTTTCTGCTCCTCTGCTAGTAAATTGTTGTCATCCATATGCTTATATATCTTGTTGCATAGTATACTGGTTAGGATTTTATAGATTGTTAGGGAAGCAGGTGATTGGCCAATATTTTGACGGATTTTCTGTCTGTTTTTGGTAACAGATAAGTTACACCCTGAGTTAGGAAGGATGGTGCCGATTCCGGTTCCTGGAGTAGTTGGTTGAGAAAGATGACAAGTTTAGGTTACAAAGCTACGAACTTTTGAACCAGAAATTCTCGATTTTGTTAGGCCCGGGTGTTTTCCAATTTGGCGCATTTCTTAGTACTTCATTGAGATCCTGCATAGATAGCTTGTGGTCCCATAGGTGGTATATGGTCCGTTGCTCTTGTCTTATTATTATTAAATAAGAAAGCAAATAGATAACGTGTTTAAAACGTAGACGGGTATGGAAAAACAATAGAAGACACAGGAAAAATAAAAAAAGTAATAATAACAAAAATAGAGAATAAATTGGATATCTTAAAAAATAAAATTGTGGCGTTTAGGGTATATTACTCTAAACACCGGTTTGGATCAGAAAAAGGGGTACATTTGATTAGAATTCAACGGCGATTATTATTGTACATAGCGTAGTTGAGCTATACTAATTCTAATGATGAATGGAAACATAGTAATCGTCGTACTACGTCCTATGCGATGTCACCTGATATCCTGGTGTTGTGTGTCGTGCGGAAGACGGGGGCCTGGAATGAGTTGCACCGGTTGACTCGAGCTTCGGCGGGTCTTCACTTGATGTTGACGCGGCGACTTGTTGCTGCCCTGATTATTCGGTTGGAACTGCACCAAATTGATGTACCGAACTGAACTGCTGAGACGAACTGTTGAACCGTACGTCTTTGCCGAACTGAATTGTGTTGTTGTACTTACTCCGAAGAAAGTTAGTGTGCTTAATAAGCAAGGCCGTTAAGAAAACTAAGTTTGCATTTGCTTACTTGCAATTGTTTGTTATTGTTTCCGCGTTTACTACATACGTAATACGCGGATGTAGAATTGGTTAGAATAGGGTTGCGATGTCAACCCCACAGGGGTCCCTCCTTAGTGGATGATAAAACGTGTCGGAGGTTTGTGGGGCAGGGTATGCGTGCAAAGTGTCGATTTCATTGTGTGCGCATTTTCTTGCTGGCTTTGTATTTATTTTAAGTGTTTCGGGAAATGAACTCGCCTGCCGGATCGGGTGATTGTGTGTGGCGCTTGGATCGTAACGACGTTCTGTAGGATGGGTGTAGTTACGGGGTTTGGCTGAGATGGCGTTTCCTTGTTGCTTCCCTCTACGTATGCTGGTTTAGTTCGATCGATGGAGACGGTTGTTTTGCGGTTTCTGATCTGCAACGTTAGTTTTTTGTCTCCGCGTTTAATGACTGGGAATGGTCCGTCGTATGGCTGTTCGAGCATCGATTTAGCTGCGTCGCGGCAAACAAATACCTGTTGTTAATACCCTGAACATAAAAGTGCTTTGTTTCGAGTGGTGGGCTGCTGCTGTTGGGCTCAATTTCGCAAAATAGTGAATGAGGTTCTTTATGAAATTGACCGGGTCTGTTGTGGGTGCCTGTTTGGGTACTAGGAATTCACCGGTGAGTCTAATTGTGTCGTCATATGTTAGTTCGGCTGCAGATGATTTCAGGTCCTCCCTCCATGCTGCTCGTAATCCTAATAAAATGGTGGGCAATAGGGTGGTCCACTCGAGCTTCGGCTGTTCTTCACTTGATGTTGGCGCGGCGACTTGTTGTTGTCTCGGCTGCCCTCATTATTCGGTTGGAAGTGCACCGAATTGATGTACCGAACTGAACTGATGAGACGAACTGTTGAACCGTAAGTCTTTGCCGAACTGAATTGTGTTGTTGTACCTACTCCGTTTTATACATGCGAAGTAGGTTAGTGTGCTTAATAAACAAAGGCGTTAAGAAAGCTGAGTTTGCATTTGATTACTTGCAATTGTTTGTTATTGTTTCCGCGTTTACTACATATGTAATACGCGGATGTAGAATTGGTTAGAATGGAGTTACGATGTCAACCCCACAAAAGAAAGAGATGAAATACACCAAGACCTAAATAGATTACATAAACATGTAGATAAAAAGAAAGGAAAATAAAAGCAAGAATGAGATTGGAGACAAGTAGCATGAAAAAATAGCAAAATTAAAAAATTTAATGCAAAAACTAAAAACAAAAATGCAAAGGAGATGAAGAATTAAATAAAAAAATAAAAAGAAAAAAAGTAAAAAATTATTTTATAACATTCTAACAATAAATAACAAAGACAAACAATTCTGGACATAATAATAAGTATTAAAGTAGTAGGGTTAGTAGAAACATAGATGGATAAAAGAAATTGGGGAGTATAGAGTAATGGAATGCATGAGGAATTCATATGAAAAGTTCAACTTGCAGAAAATATTATCACAATCGGAGGTCAATGGCCGGGAGGAACAATTACTAAGATATAAAAAAAATGGGAGAAAGAAGAGTTAATAGAGCTAAGAGAGATAAAAGAAGTGGTAAGAACTGTAGTAAAAATTTGAAGAAGAAAAATATAAAATAATAACGGGATATAAAGAAGAAATAGAGACAACTAAGGAATAGATAGATAAGAAGAAAGAAAAGAAAGGGAGAAAAAAAATCATTACTATAGAAAGAATTTTTATCAGAGTTAATGATGGAGAAAAAAGAGCAGTTGGAAGGACAAAAAATAAATAGAGGAAGTAAAAAATAAAAATTAAAACTATGTTAAGCTAGAGGGTAGGCAGTATTGAACAGAAAGTAATAAAGCAAGTAGAAAAAAAGTTATCATTTAAAATGGGAATGGAAGATCAGTAATAGTTCTGTAATTGAAAACTGTACTAGTAAAGATGGTATAGAATATACTGGGTGTGTTTCGAATAAAAGCGACACAGGTGTAGGGGCATGTTGAGATCCTTAAATTATGGCAATTTAACATAACTTACCTCTACATTAAGTTCGATTGTTGAGAGTTACAGACCTTTAAAGTGGAGTTTTATACTTAAAAAATATTATTATTTCACTAATGTTTCGACTTAGAAAACCAAAAGTTTCAGTGTGTCAATGGTAAATAAAGTTCAGTTAAACTAATTTAATAACGCGCACTTAGAATATGACATATTTTTTTAACGTGTTTAAAAACTAGAAAGATATTTATATACACGTATATAAACTGTTTTTTTATTCTTGTTATTTTCCAAAAAATTTGAAATTTAAAAAAAAATCTCAAATTAATAAAATTACTTAAATCATTGCAAATTCAATAGTGGGCTATATAATTTACGTAAAACTTAACAATGAGTGTAAATAAGAATAACTTCTTAAAACCACAAACAACTTAAGTTAATAAAAGAGTAAATTTGTATTTTCGACCAAGAATAAATTAATACTGAGAGAAGAAATGATCAATTTAAACAATTTAATATAAGTTGTGTATAACAAGTCTTTTATTTTGTAGTCACTCATAAAACAAAGCGCTTCACTCCTACTCAACCTTTTAAATAGCTTTCAATTAAACTTTTCTTTTATCAGTTAATATTGTAAATTGGTACACTTAAGTCAAAGCATTAGTAAAAAAATTAATTTCTTTCAAATGTAAAACTCCTTTTTAAATCACCATATTGTAAGGTTTAACAGGCTCTTGCTCTATGTCGGTTCTTATACGAAACATTCTGTATAATTGTAGGAGATGGGTAGGCTCGAACGGTTAGCGGTGGAAATAAACTTGATAGGAAAAGAAGAACAGGAAAAACAAAAAAAAATTAAAATATGGACCGAAGAAAGTAAGTTAGGTACAAGGAAAAATGGAGAAAAAGAACAACAAACAGCAAAAGCAGTAGAAGAGGAATTAAGGAAAATAATTGTAAAATAAAAGGCAAAGAAAAAATGAAAGTAGAAAAAAGACAAAATTGTAGAACAGGAATGTTAGAAATGAAAAAGAAATGAGGAAAAGAAGGAGAAAATATAAAAAAAAGGAAACATAAATATAGAAGAATATAAACAGATTAGAGCAAAGTTCAAAAATTGATGTGAGAAAAGTATTTAAAAATTGATGAAAAGGAGGGTAAAAACCAGGAACAATAGGCAAGAAAAAATAGGAAAAAGAAAAATGTAAGAATAGATGCAGAAATATGGGAAAACTACATTTAACATATGGTGCAAAACAGAAGACAAATGCATAGTGAACAAAGACAGAAAACAAGAAAATTAAATAAGGATTAAAGGACAGATTTTCAGGAAGGTGAAAAGGAGCTACATTGCGCTTAACATACAAGAGAGGAGATAAGCAAAAGTAAAAAGCTAACGTAAAAGTAAGGGTAATATACGGAGATACACTAAGAACTAGATTGAAAAAAAAGGTTAAAACGAAAAAATAATACCAGAGTGACAGACAAGCTTTAGAAAAGGAAGGGAGACAACATATTATAAATAAGAAAGAGACGAAGAAAACTGATTTTTCTCCTTTTTTTCGTAGCAAAGAAAAACTATAGGACATAATGAGAGAGAATGCAATAATAAATGAAAGATTATTGTATGGTCAGTGGGAAAGATATGCAGATATACAAAATTTACCGTAAAGTAATGTAAATAGGAAGGTAGGGAATCTATTTTGATTGGAGGGAAACAAAGTCCCCAAGCCAATCTTATCTTTTATATATAAAAGACCTAGAGGAGGAACCTGAATATGTCGAATGGGGGAGTAACGATGGGAACAAATGTATTAATACAAGCTTAGTAAATGACAGCATGATCTTCATAAGAAAAGTAGAAGAGATGTGTAGAAAGCAATAAATACGAGGTAAATATAAGAAAATCAAATGTAATAGTATTAGAAAGGAAGAAAGACGGAGCACGAGTGATGGTGAAGGTGGAGAATATACGAGGATGTATTGATATCTAGTTAGCTTAGACCAGTTCCTTGCATAAACAAAATATTGCGTTACCATAGCAACGAACAATAACTTATTAGAAGTGTCAGTGTAAAGTTTGACGTCAAAAAAGTAAACCAGAGTCACGCAATAAATTAAATGAAAAAAGATGTCCACCGAAATTGTGAAAATCGAAAATTGGAGTATCGAGCCATCATCAAGTACCTGTATTTAAAAGGGTTAAGAGGTAAGCAGATTTACGAAGATATGCTTAATACCCTTGGTGATCAATGTCCTTCGTATGCGACCGTCAAAATTGGAATGCAAGCTTCAAAAGAGGTAAATTTTCCATTGAAGATGATGACCGATCGGGAAGGCCAGTTCTGTGTCAGTCCCCGAAAATATCGATGCAGTTCATGACATGATTTTATCAGACCGTCGAATTGGGCTAAAACGGATATCTGAAGCACTGAATATTTCATACGAACGCGTTCATCATATGGTTCACGTCAATTTGGACATGAGAAAAATTGCTGCAAAATGGATCCCCAAATGTTTGAATGTTGACCAAAAGCGTGCAAGGGTAGAAGCATCGCGTTCGATCTGTGCTCGATTTGAAAACGATGTAGACTTCTTAAACCGAATTGTTACTATGGATGAGACTTGGGTACATTTCTACGATCCAGAAACAAAGCAACAATCGATGGAATGGCGACACTCTGGTTCTCCAAGACCTAAGAAGTTTCGTGTCCAAAAATCTGCTGGAAAAGTTCTTGCTTCAGTTTTTGGGATTGCCATGGAGTAATCATGATTGATTTTTGGATAAGGGTAGAACAATAACTGAGATTACTATTCGACATTACTGACCACTCTACGGGAAAATATTAAAGAGAAAAAGACGCGGAAAGCTATCCAAAGGTGTTTTGTTTTTGCAGGACAACGCCCCTGCACACAAATCTCATGTTGCCATGCAAAAATTCGTGATTTAGGGTTTGAATTACTAGAACACCCCCTTATTCACCTGATTTGGCTCCGTCCGACTATCACCTCTTTCCTCAACTGAAAAAGTTTAAAAGGTCGTACATTTTCTTCCAACAAGGAGGTAATAGAAGCTGTGGAGGTCTGGTTTGCAGAGCAAGAAGAAACATTTTTTTGAAAGGTCTAGAGACGTTGCAGGTTTGCTGTAATAAATGTATCCAATTAAGAGGAGAATATGTTGAGTAATAAAATATTTTGACATTGAAATTTTGTTTGGTTCTATAGTAGGCTAAGAATTTTTCAATATATCCTCGTAGATATCTAGGGTACGTGATAAAGTACGATAATAAAGACTATAACCGATAAAAAATTTAAAACCAAAACCAAATAACATACTAAGACAAATAATATGAGGGTTGGAAAATAAGGTATTTAGGAAATACTATTAGAAAGGATGGTAATAAGTGTGATTATGTAACGGGGCAAAAATTTAAGTAAAAGGAATGGAAGAGCTAGATAATAATAATAATAATAATAATAATAATAATAATAATAAGGCCTTTATTTTCCAAACGAATTCATAACCAAAATTACAAATTATAATTTATATAGAAACGTATGATTAACTAAATTTGTTGGAAAATCTTAGGGCGTTAGTTCAAGATAAACCCACTGGGAATATCTTGTTCTACCACTAAAACCCTATATAACAGAATTTAAATTTAAATTAATACCATGCCTAACAACTAAGTACTTATTTTTACAAACTTAAACTTACAATTCTGTGATATATTCCCTATGATACATATTCTTAAAATATTATGTATAAGCGTATATCAATCTAATATGATTCAAATGCTATTTAATTAATTGTGTTGCTTTTCCAAGAGATATGAACGATATTTGGCTTTAAAAGATATACTACTTAAGTTTTTAAACTGATTAGGTAGGTTATTATAAAAATATGCAATACCAAAAGTAAAACTTCTTTCAAATAAAGATGATTTATGTATAGGTGGTGTAATTAGGCCTTTGTTACGTAAATTCAGAGTATGGACGTCTGTGCGATATTTAATTTTATTGTATAGATATGATGGTTTATGTAACGCAATTATTTTGTAATAAAAGATGAAACCTGCAAGCAACGTCTACCACTCATATTTAACCAATTTATCTCCTGAAGCTTGTGTGATATTCTGTCATATTTCCTTATTCCAAATATCAGCCTCAAACATGAGTTTTGTACACGTTGAATTTTTGAGAAACCTCTTTCGTAATAAAAGTGCCATATATTTCGGAACAGTAAGAAAAATGAGATAAAACCAAAGTATCACACAACATAGTTTTTATACCCAGTGAAAGTGAAGCTCTATGCGGAAAAATTAACTTGAGGTTGCAGTATGCCTTCTTTATACAATTGTTAACGTGTTTTGTGTACTTAAATGAATTATCTATAATTAAACCTAAATTACGCGCATCATTACATTCAGGAATTATGCTGTTATTGATGATAAAGTTGGCAGAAAGTCGCAACTCACTTATGTTATTGGGGTTACCAAAAATAATGACATTTGATTTTTCAGCGTTAAGTAGCAGGGAATGTTGTCTAGCTATATTAGAAATGGCATTTAAATCTTCATTTATCAGTTTAATAGATTTTAGACGATCTTGCATCTTAAAGGAATAATACAATTGAGTATCATCAGCGAACATATGCATAGAACAAGTTTTTATGTGATTATGAAAATTTGATGTGTAGAGGGTAAACAGTATTGGTCCAAGAATAGATCCTTGAGGAACTCCTTTGTTGATTAATCTAAATTCAGATGATTGTTGACCTAGTTGAACTCTTTGGCTTCGGTCAGTAAGGTAACTTTTTAATAGTTCAATTGTAGATTTTCCAAACCCAATGTAATGAAGAATAGCGAATAATAAATCATGTTTGATAGTGTCAAATGCTTTACTAAAATCTAGTAAAACCAAGACAGACATTTTATTTTCTTCGCGGGCTGTTATTAGATCGTCTGTTACATGGGCAAGAGCAGTTGTACAACTGTAACCTTTACGAAAACCAGATTGTGTTTCAGATAATACGGAATGTAAATCAAGATACTTTGAATTTGATCACAAATAATTTTTTCAACAATTTTAGAAAATACAGGCAATCTACTAATTGGCCTCAAATCTTTTAATTGGTTGGCATTCGGAATTTTTTTAATGGTGTAATGACTGCTCTCTTCCATACTGCTGGGAACTTACTTTCAATTATGCAGCAATTTATTATGTGAGTCAGATAAGGCAAAATTATAGGACAACAGAGTTTTATTATGTGAGTATTTATACCATCGATACCACTACAATTGGACTTTAACTTATTTATAACATGCATTACTTCATATATGTCAACAGTTTTTAACAATAGTTCCGGAGCATTATCATTTGTTTTATTACAATTGTAATAGTTCAAAAGTTCTGAATCACCAGCCACTGTACTTGGCACATTACTAAGGAAGAAATTGTTTATTAACTCAGGATTATTTAGATGACTTGGTAAATTATTATTCTTAGATTTACTAATACCTAAAGAATGAAGTTCTTTCCACAAAAATTTTGAGTCATTTTTGATCATAAGTTGTTTGAAATATGCGCGTTTCTCCTTATTAATTGCAGATGTAATTTCATTTCTAAGTGTTTTATAACTATTCCAATTAGCAGATACTTTGTTTTTCTTAAATTTTTGTAAGCTTTATTTCTTAAACTGATCATTTTTTTAATTGTAGTGGTTATCCATGGCATTTTTTTATGCGTTATTTTAATGGTTTTTAATGGTGCGTGTACATTCAGTGTTTGTATAATATTATCAACCAAGAAATTTACTTTAGAATCAATGTCATTTAAATAGAATACACTTTGCCAGGGAACAAGTTGCAAATCTTTATAAAACTCAGTAAAACGGAATAGATTATAATCTCTAATTGTTTTATACAATATACAGTTTTGCGACGGCATATTTAATTCACAGAATATTGCTTCATGGTCTGAAAACTTGGCATCTAAAATTCCAGAATTTTTTACTAAAGTTTTGTCTGATACTATAATTACATCTAATAATGTTCGCGTATTCATGGTTATTCTTGTAGGAGAGACAATTAATTGTGAAAAGTTTACGGTTTCAATCATGGAATTGAAGTATTTGGTTTCAGTATTTTGGGTTAATAGATCAATATTTACATCACCAAAACAACAAACCACATCACACAAAGTAGACATATGTACACACGATTTCTCTAATTCATCACAAAATAATTTGTAGTCTACGGTTTGTGGTCTGTAAATTACACCTACTCCTATCAAAAGTTTATCAATTTTAAAAGAAATCCATAGTTGTTCAATAACATTAGTCATCTCAATAATAGAAAAATTATAAAATTTATTTAGGAAAAGTGCAACTCCACCACCAATACGTCCTTGCCTATCATTTCTTATAACTGAATAGCCAGAAATTTCTATTTTATCATCAGTAATTATGTTGTTTAACCAGGTTTCACTTAAGCCAAAACAATCAAAATTTGAACTTAGCACAAAATCTCTCACAACATTAAATTTAGGTAACAAAGACCTAACATTAGTATATGCTGCTTTAAATATTTTTGGAGGCATATATAAGTATAATATAGGTATTTATTTACTGGTATTGAATATAACTATACATTTTTATAAGTACTAACAACACAATAGAATTATAAAGTAAATAAACATAAATGCAAACAGAGATATCCAAACAAGTTGATACGCTTACAAATACTACAATATAAAATAATTCAAACTTTTGGCAAGAAAGATAAACTTAAATGCGGATCAAGAAAATATGTATATAACTTAGAGGTAAGCTCACTTACTATGTATGAATTGTAGCATCCTTATATCAAATAAACAAAAAAAAAAGCATTTAACATGAGAATTTAAATTAACCCAAATCGGAAAAAGTCTTAACGTGTTTTATAATATTATTCACTTTTACTAGAATTTTTCCATCACTAGTCCACACCGATTTGCCAAACTTTTTCACTGTCTCTTTATACAATTGATGGCGTAATTTAGTCAAATCTTCCTTTATTACAATATTGGATCCTTTCAGCTTGCTTTTATTTTTTAAATACCAATTTTTTAGCATTTCTACTGATAAATTTAACCAAAATAGGTTTGTGGTTATTCTCCTTAGCATACAATCGATGGCTGCAATCAATAGCTTCAGGTGAAAGATCAATGTTAAGTTGTTGTTTGCACAAATCAATAATTATCTGATCCGTGTTTTCATTAGTGGCACTTTGCGGTATACCAAAAACACGTATGCTATTCCGTCTAGAATACATTTCGGAATTATATATAGATATAATGGAGAAAGATTATACTAGATAAACACTTGTGGAAAAAAAAGTTAGATTTTTAATAAAAAGAAATGAAGCTGAAGAAAATGAAAACGCAAGCAGGAAAAAAGGTAGGGATAATAAAAACATACAATAAAAAAATTAAGCAAGAGACAAAGTAACAAGATTAAGAAGAAGAAAGAGAGCGTACAAAGAAAAGATGATAGCTGGATTCAAACCATAAAACTAAGAAAACAAAACTAATATTGGAAGGATTAAAGAAAGATGAGCTAATAACAAAAGGAAATTTTTACTAGAGGAGATAGAAGGAAGAGGTAGAATAAGAAAAGAAGATAATTAGGGGAATGTAATAGAAAAAATAATGATAAAGTAAATTTTTATTTTCAATTACTTTGTAATTTTTTATTTAAGATGTTATTGTGGTCAAATTAATTTGTTAGTTTATAAAAAAAAACAAATGTAATTTTTTTTTATGTGATTTGATTGATAATAGTTTAGCTATTTCTTATTTTCATTACGATTATTATTTTCAAAAATGACTGCTTATAGGAATTAGTTCTTTACAAATTTTATACAATTTGATCCAAAACGTATTTCTGGAAGTTGTTTTGTGTTGACCTTCCCTCCTTTCTTTTTATGGCACAACCTATACGAACAACAAAAAACACCGAAATGTTTTAAAACTGCAGCATATTGCAACATTGCAGCACTATAGTAACTAAGAACCATACTTTTGAACTCCGCAAAAAATGCAGTGTTGCTATTTAAGAAAAAAGTTATATGTTGCCATATCAACAACAGTACATCGGTGACGTCATCACAAATGAGACCATTTGATGTGTCTTTTTAGTCCTTACCATCTTTATTTGAAACAATTTTTATTATGACTAATTTTAAGCTACACTTTGTACTCACCCTTTGTACAGGGTGGAGCACTACGAACGGATTATTCTGTAGCACTAAAACGATAAATAATGTAAGAAACCTGAAGGCATACATATAACGGATTATTTGAAACCACATTTTAAAAAATTTTTGAATTGCGTACAAGGTGTTCCAGACATACGTACCATATCAACGTTGGGTTATTTTAACTTGATCACCTGTATTTTATTTTATTTTTGAATTTTGCGATGAAAAATAATGTATGTTCTTTAATATGTTTTATACCTACTTACTTACTTACCATAATAGTAAATATTGCAAAAATGATGTTGAAGGCTATTAGTAAGGTGGTGTAAGTTAAAGTTGCTCGTTCTTATTTATCTTGAAATTATTGCATTTTTTAGAGGGTCTGCAAATCAGGTAAAATCGATTTATCTCCGAAACGGAAGTAAGTAGGTATAGGGACATGTTAAAGAACAAACATTATTTTTTAAAAGTACAATTCAAAAATAGAGGACATACAGGGTGATCAATTTACAATAATTCAACTTTGATATGCTACGTGTTTCTGGAGCACGCTGTACAATACAAAATATTTTTAAAATAATCTTGACATATGTATGCCTTAAAATTTATAAGATTATTTGACGTTTTAATGCTACAGAATAATTCGTTGGTAGTGCCCCACCTGCAAATAATTAGATACAAAGTTCTAATACGTTGTAAACAATGTAAATTAGATGATTACCGTATTCTATTGTATTGTAATCTTTTTTCAATCGACAAAATTCAAGCCATTGAAAATTAAAGGTAGTTAATTCATTAGGTGCGGGAAAAAATAAACGTTTACAAAACATTCCCTAAGTTAAAATGAAATTCTTAATATTAATAGTACTCATACTAATTTGCGTGGTTAATGCAAATGTAGGTAATTATTATTTATTTAATAATTTTAATAAATCGTTTATGTTATAAATAGCTGACACTTCCTGACGATCTTATGGAAGAATGGAGAAAAGTGGCATCTCGTTATGAAGCGGAATGTGTTCAAGAAACTGGTACAGATCTAACGGTGGCAAAAACTATTTTTGAAGATGGACGTTTGCTCAACGAAAATCAGTTAGGCTGTTTTATAAAATGTCTGAACTATAAGTACGGAATTTTAACTCCGGATGGAGTGTTTCAAGTGGATGTATGGTTAAGTACTATAAAAGACTTAACAACTGAAGTTGCTGCTAAGTGCATAAAGAAATATGAAAACGTAACAACTCTCTGTGAAAGATCTTACCGATTGGCATTATGCGTTGCCGAAGCAAATTATGTTGAAGTCTAAAACTTGTAAAAAAATGTTCTTATGAATTTTTGTTGCATGTGATAATATTGTTAATAGTAAGTTAATATAACACTTTTGTCTTGGAAGTGAAATTTAATTAAATATCGCACAGTTTATTCTGATAATGTATTGATTTTATTTTTTACTGATTTGTAAACATCCATTTTCGAAAAGGCAATATTAATCAAAAAGTTTATTTTACCAAGTCAGTAAAACTGACAGTTAGTTTTAGGCGTTAGTAGAATTATGCACAGAGTTATTCACTATAAATTGCCTACCTCTTATTATTGTTATTATTACTTGTAGAAAAAAGTTATACATGAAAGTTGTATGGTTCTAACTGAATTTTCTAAAATGCCATCAATAGTTCAGTTACTCGCCGTTTACAGAGCGCAACAAAAATATGATGTATTTTTTAATGTAACACTCTGTATATTATTATATTTTTGAAGAGATTTTTTTCTGATTTTAAAAACTATAATGTATTGTCTATATTGAGCCATTATTGAGTTATTAATCGTAGAATATCCCAGTTACGTATGAAACCACCACCGGTAGGACATCAAGAGTAAGCTTGATTTCCAGCCAACTGCTTCACTATAAACGATTTTGGTAATTTAATTAAGAAATTCAATTATCAAACACAACATTTGTCATTTACATGGCTTACTTTGGACAATATAATATCCGTATTTTTTTTTTTTTTTTTTTTTTTTTTAAGTAACTTGATATTATATATATATCTTTTAAACGGGCAGAAAAAATCTCTTCAAAATATATAATATACATTTAATTAATAAATCATATTTTGTTGCCCTTAAAAGCAAATTGATGGCATTTTAAGAAAATTCAGTTCAAACCTTACAACTTTCATGTATAACTTTTTTTTGTACAAGCAATAATAACTTAATTATTAATTATACTAAATCTAAACGCTAATTCAAACATTTTTGACTAGATAAAAAATTACTATAATACGATGATGTTTTAAATCTTAATACTCAAGAGGGATTATGACTCGATATCCTAACAAATGATAATAGTATAATTCACACTCAAAGACATCTTAAGATTTATGTGTTGACAATAAAAATTTATTTAAAAAAAAAGTATTGGTTTATTTTACAAATTAAATTAGGTTATTTAAACTTAAACAATAGACTACTAAACAAACGTATTTAATAAAAACTACACAACAAACCATGATTAAAATAATAAATTAAAAAAGTTTATGTTATGCGTCTACAAAACAACATTATTTTGTTTTTAATAAGTAATATTATGTAAAGTAACATTATTATTATTATGCAAGTTATTAAAAAAAGTAGGTATTACGAGTATTCTTAAATTAGTAAAACTAAGAAAATGTCTATAGAAAACTTAAAGTAATTCATTACACATTGTTATATAAGTGACATTTGTAAACATACATTTTGAACTGAATTCGTTTGCATATGGGAAAGTCATTGAATTACAATCACTTATATTGAGTGTTTCCATACAAGGTCAGTTTACTCTAAACTAATTACGAAATATTTTTTTACATATCTTCATAAATTATCAAACAAAGTTTTTTCAAAAGTCATTCAGTCTGGCAGTAAATTTTACACCATATTAAATTTTGTTTAAAACCAAATAAATTAGTACATCGATTTGACAAGTCCAAAGATGCTTTTTTTTTTAAGAGAGAGATGAAAGAAGGACTAACTTTCCTACCATTCGAATTTTTAAACCTCCATATTGCGTAGGTAAAAACGCAATAGTTCATTCGTCATTGTCTAACTTAGAGTGAACAATACTTTAAAAGTTGTTGTCATAAGATTGTAGAAACTAGAAAAATGCTTAGTAAACAAACAATTTTTGACATTTGCAGACAATGCTTCAAAATATAGCAAAAAACTTAAGTCTGAAGATAACAGTTAATTTTTTTTAACTTTAATTTCAAAGTTGCTTCCGTAGATTGGAAGGTTATAGGAGATCCTAGCAGAATTTGGCAGCAAATTGATTTGGTACCAGAGGCTACTTCATAGGATGTTTATTTCACATACATACAGTTTACATTTTAAAGGGTTTGTCCTACTATTTTCCCGTCATCAAGGTAGAAGACTGCTACTTAAATGGCAAGTTTTCAATAAGGTGTTTAATGATAAATATGAGCGGTCCACAGGATCTCCCTGCTGACATCTAAACTCTGTAGTCTGTATTCTTTTACAGTTTTTAACATGGAGTCTCGTTCCAAAGAGTTGAAAGCATGTTTGTAGTATATTTTAAAAGATTAGCGTTATTGTTTATGTAGGCTCTGCAAGCGTAAACCAAACTTTTGCAACTTCTCTTTATTCCAAATCTTATTTTGATTTGTTTCAAGTAACTTCCAATTTTCGTTTCGTAATATCGGCACCAAAGCTTCGCCACAAGACTAATATATCATTTTTACTGTTATTGGTCGAACACTACTATCTTTCTTAGATAATGCAAAATTCAAGCACCGTGTAAAATTGGGAGAACCTTTAGGTTAGTGGCTCCATATAAGATAAAGTTGCAAAGGTTAGTTTATTGACATAAGAAACCGTACTCCTGCTTTTTCTGCAGAGGACTGATTCCTCAGCAGATTTTTTAAGAAAACTGACGAACACCCTAATTAGGTATTAATTTTTGATTTCTACAAACAAGTAAATAAAATTTTTAATTTGTGTTTATAGGGAAAAAAGTTATGTGTTAATTACCTGAAAAAAAGCTTCAAGGTATGAGCGCGAATACGACTACTTAAAAAAGTGGCAGAACAAAAATAATGTGATTGGTGTAACTGAAAATGTTTTGTTGATTTACGTGCTAGATTTAGACCTAATACTTTTTGGGCAGTTTTTGTTTGGGTTTGCAGTTTGTTTTCTTTAAAAAATTATAAAAAAGTATGACGTTTAGTTGTCAGTTTTACTGACTTGGTAAAATAAACTTTCTTGATTAATATTGCGTTTTCGAAAATGGATGTTTACAAATGAGTAAAAATAAAATTAATACATTATCAGAATAAACTGTGCGATATTTAATTAAATTTCACTTCCAAGACAAAAGTGTTATATCAACTTACTATTAACAATATTATCACATGCAACAAAAATTCATAAGAACATTTTTTACAAGTTTTAGACTTCAACATAATTTGCTTCGGCAACGCATAATGCCAATCGGTAAGATCTTTCACAAAGAGTTGTTACGTTTTCATATTTCTTTATGCACGTAGCAGCAACTTCAGCTGTTAAGTCTTTTATAGTGCTTAACCATACATCCACTTGAAACACTCCATCCGGAGTTAAAATTCCGTACTTATAGTTCAGACATTTTATAAAACAGCCTAATTGATTTTCGTTGAGCAAACGTCCATCTTCAAAAATAGTTTTTGCCACCGTTAGATCTGTACCAGTTTCTTGAACACATTCCGCTTCATAACGAGATGCCCCATTCTTCCATAAGATCGTCAGGAAGTGTCAGCTATTTATAACATAAACGATTTATTAAAATTATTAAATAAATAATAATTACCTACCTTTGCATTAACCACGCAAATTAGTATGAGTACTATTAATAATAAGAATTTAATTTAACTTAGAGAATCTTTTGTAAACGTTTACTTTTTTCCGCAGCTAATGAATTAACTACCTTTAATTTTCAATGGTTAGAATTTTGTCAATTGAAAAAGATTACAATACAATAGAATACGGTAATCATCTAATTTACATTGTTTACAACGTATTAGAAGCTTTCTATCTAATTATATGCAGGTGGGGCACTACCAACGAATTATTCTGTAGCATTAAAGCGTCAAATAATCTTATAAATTTTAAGGCATACATATGTCAAGATTATTTTAAAAATATTTTGGATTGTACAGCGTGCTCTATAAACACGTACCATATCAAAGTTGAATTATTTTAAATTGATCACCCTGTATGTCCTCTATTTTGAATTGTACTTTTAAAAAATAATGTTTGTTGTTTAACATGTCCCTATACCTACTTACTTCCGTTTCGAATTTTACCTGATTTGCTGACCCTCTAAAAATGCAATAATTTCAAGATAAATAAGAACAAGCAACTTTAACTTACACCACCTTACTAATAGCCTTCAATGTCATTTTTGCAATATTTACTATTATGGTAAGTAAGTAAGTAGATATAAAAACATATTAAAAAACATACATTATTTTTCATCGCAAAATTCAAAAATAAAATAAAATACAGGGTGATCAATTTAAAATAACCTAACGTTGATATGGTACGTATGTCTGGAACACCTTGTACAATCAAAAATTGTTTCAAATAAAGATGGTAAGGACTAAAAAGACACATCAAATGGTCTCATTTGTGATGACGTCACCGATACCGATGTACTGTTGTTGATATGGCAACATATAACTTTTTCTTAAATAGCAACACTGCATTTTTGCGGAGTTCAAAAGTATGGTTCTTAGTTACTATAGTGCTGCAATGTTGCAATATGCTGCAGTTTTAAAACATTTCGGTGTTTTTTGTTGTTCGTATAGGTTGTGCCAGAAAAAAAAAGGAGGGAAGGTCAACACAAACAACATCCCAGAAATATGTTTTGGATCAAATTGTATAAAATTTGTAAAGAACTAGTTCTATAAGCAGTCATTTTAGAAAATAATAATCGTAATGAATATAAGAAATAACTAAATGTTTGACTCATTGATACAAAAATCATCAAAACAAAAATTTCATTTGTTTTTATAAACTAACAAATTAATTTGACTACAATAACATCTTAAATAAAAAATTACAAAGTAATTGAAAATAAAAATTTATTTTATCATTATTTTGCTATTACCTTTCCCTAATTACCTTCTTCTTATTCTACCTCTTCCTTCTATCCTTCTAGTAAAATTTTCTTTGTTATTAGCTCATCTTTCTTTAATTCTTCCAATATTAGTTTTTGTTTTCTTAGTTGTATGGTTTGAATTCAGCTATCATCTTTTCTTTTGTATGTATCTCTTCTTCTTAATCTTCTTACTTTGTCTCTTGCTTAATTTTTTTTATTGTATGTTTTATTATCCCTACCTTTTTTCTGCTTGCATTTTCATTTTCTTCAGCCTTATTTCTTTTTTATTAATAACTCTCACTTTTTTTCTCCAAATTTAGTGTTCATTTAGAATAATCTTTCTCCATTATATCTAGCTCTTCCCATTTTTTTACTTAAATTTTTGCCCTGTACATAATCACACTTATTACCATCCTCTCTAATAGTATTTTTTTTATGTATTTCCTAAATACCTTATCTTCCAACCCTCATATTTTTGTCTTAGTATGTTATTTGGTTTTGGTTTAAATTCTTTACCGGTTATCGTCTTTATTATCGTACTTTATGACGTACCTGTCTACGAGAATATATTGAAAATTCTTAGCCTACTATAAAACCAAACAAAATTTCAATGTCAAAGTATTTTATTACTCAACAGATTCTCCACTTAATTGGATACATTTATTACAGCAAACCTGCAACGTCTGTAGATCTTTCAAAAAAAAATGTTTCTTCTTGCTCCGCAAACCAGACCTCCACAGCTTCTGTTACCTCCTTGTTGGAAGAAAATGTACGACCTCTTAAACTTTTTTTCAGTTGAGGAAAAAGGTGATAGTCGGACGGAGCCAAATCGAGTGAATAAGGGGGGTGTTCTAGTAATTTAAACCCTAAATTACGAATGCATGGCAACATGAGATTTGTGTGCAGGGGCGTTGTCTTGCAAAAACAAAACACCTTTGGATAGCTTTCCGCGTCTTTTCTCTTTAATATTTTCCCGTAGAGTGGTCAGTAATGTCGAATAGTAATCTCCAGTTATTGTTCTACCCTTATCCAAAAAATCAATCATGATTACTCCATGGCAATCCCAAAAAACTGAAGCAAGAACTTTTCCAGCAGATTTTTGGACACGAAACTTCTTAAGTCTTGGAGAACCAGAGTGTCGCCATTCCATCGATTGTTGCTTTGTTTCTGGATCGTAGAAATGTACCCAAGTCTCATCCATAGTAACAATTCGGTTTAAGAAGTCTACATCGTTTTCAAATCGAGCACAGACCGAACGCGATGCTTCTACCATTGCACGCTTTTGGTCAACATTCAAACATTTGGGGATCCATTTTGCAGCAATTTTTCTCATGTCCAAATTGACGTGAACCATATGATGAACGCGTTCGTATGAAATATTCAGTGCTTCAGATATCCGTTTTAGCCCAATTCGACGGTCTGATAAAATCATGTCATGAACTGCATCAATATTTTCGGGGACTGACACAGAAACTGGCCTTCTCGATCGGTCATCATCTTCAATGGAAAATTTACCTCTTTTGAAGCTTGCATTCCAATTTTTGACGGTCGCATACGAAGGACATTGATCACCAAGGGTATTAAGCATATCTTCATAAAATTGCTTACCTTTTAACCCTTTTAAATACAGGTACTTGATGATGGCTTGATACTCCAATTTTTCGATTTTCACGATTTCGGTGGACATCTTTTTTCATTTAATTTATTGCGTGACTATGGTTTACTTTTTGACGTCAAACTTTACACTGACACTTCTAATAAGTTATTGTTCGTTGTTATGGTAACGCAATATTTTGTTTATGCAAGAAACTGGTCTAGGCTAACTAGATATCAATACATCCTCGTATATGCTAATACTATTACATTTGATTTTCTTATATTTACATCGTATTTATTGCTTTCTACATCTCTTCTACTTTTCTTATGAAGATCATGCTGTCATTTACTAAGCTTGTATTAATACATTTGTTCCCATCGTTACTCCCTCATTCGACATATTCGCAGTTCCTCCTCTAGGTCTTTTATATATAAAAAAGATAAGATTGGTTTGGGAATTTTGTTCCTCCAATCAAAATAGATTCCCTACCTTCCTATTTACATTACTTTACGGTAAATTTTGTATATCTGCATATCTTTCTCACTGACCATATAATAATCTTTCCTTATTATTGCATTCTCTCTCATTATGTCCTATAGTTTTTTCTTTGTTGCGAAAAAAGGAGAAAATCAGTTTTTCTTCGTCTTTTTCTTATTTATAATATGATGTCTCCCTTCCTTTAGTAAAGCCTGTCTGTCACTCTGGTATTATTTTTCGTTTTAACCTTTTTTTCAATCTAGTTCTTAGTGTATCTCCGTATATTACCCTTACTTTACGTTAGTTTTTTTACTTCTTGCTTATCTCCTCTCTTGAATGTTAAGCGTAATATAGCTTCTTTTCAGCTTCCTGAAAATCTTTCCTTTAATCCTTATTTAATTTTCTTGTTTTCTGTCTTTGTTCACTATGCATTTGTCTTCTGTTTTGCACCATATGTTTAATGTTTTTTCCTATATTTTTGCATCTATTCTTACATTTTTCTTTTTCTATTTTTTCTTGCCTATTGTTCCTGGTTTAACCTTCTGTTTCATCAATTTTAAATACTCTTCTCACATCCATTTTTGAACTTTGCTCTAATCTGCTTATATTCTTCTATATTTATGTTTCCTTTTTATATTTTCTCCTTCTTTTCCTCATTTCAATTTTCTTTTCTAACATTCCCTGTTCTACAATTTTGTCTTTTTCTACTTTCATTTTTTCTTTGCCTTTTTTTTTTTAATTATTTTCCTTAATTCCTCTTCTACCGCTTTTGCTGTTTGTTGTTCTTTCTCCATTTTTCCTTGTACCTTAACTTACTTTCTTCGGTCCATATTTTAATTTTCCTTCTTTTTCCTGTTCTTCTTCTCCTATCAAGTTTATTTCCATCGTTAACCGATTCGAGCCTACTCATCTCCTACAATTATACAGAATGTTTCGTATAAGAACCGATATAGAGCAAAAGCCTGTTGAACCTTACAATATGGTGATTTCAAAGAGGAGTTTTACATTTTTAAAAAATTAATTTTTACTAATGCTTTGACTTAAGTGTACCAATTTACAATATTAACTGATAAAAAGAAAAGTTTAATTGAAAGCTATTTAAAAGGTTGAGTAGGGAGTGAAGCGCTTTGTTTTATGAGTGACTACAAAATAAAAGACTTGTTATACACAACTTATATTAAATTGTTTAAATTGATCATTTCTTCTCTCAGTATTAATTTATTCTTGGTCGAAAATAGAAATTTACTTTTTATTAACTAAAGTTGTTTGTGGTTTTAAAAGTTATTCTTATTTACACTCATTGTTAAGTTTTACGTAAATTACATAGCCCACTATTGAATTTGCAATGATTTAAGTAATTTTAATTATTCGAGATTTTTTAAATTTCAAATTTTTGGAAAATAACAAGAATAAAAAAACAGTTTATATACGTGTATATAAATATTTTCTAGTTTTTAAACACGTTAAAAAAATCTGTCATATTTTAAGGGCGCGTTATTAAATTAGTTTAACTGAACTTTATTTACCATTGACACACTTGAAACTTTTGGTTTTTCTAAGTCGAAACATTAGTGAAATAATAATTTTGTTTAAGTATAAAACTCCACTTTAAAGGCCTGTAACTCTTAAGAATCAAACTTAATGTAGAGGTAAGTTATGTTAAATTGCCATATTTTAAGGATCTAAACATGCCCCTACCCTGTGTCGCATTTTATTCGAAACACCCAGTATATTCTATACCATCTTTACTAGTACAGTTTTCAATTACAAAAACTATTACTGATCTTCCATTCCCATTTTAAATGATAACTTTTTTTTCTACTTGTTTTATACATATCTGTTCAATACTGCCTACCCTCTAGCTTAACATAATTTTAAGTTTTATTTTTTACTTCCTCTATTTATTTTTGTCCTTCCAACTGCTCTTTTTTCTCCATCATTAACTCTGATGAAAATTCTTTTTATAATAATGATTTTTTTCTCCTTTTTTCTTTCTTCTTATCTATCTATTCCTTAGTTGTCTCTATTTCTTCTTTATATCCCGTTATTATTTTATATTTTTCTTCTTCAAATTTTACTACAGTTCTTACTACTTCTTTTATCTCTCTTATCTCTATTAACTCTTCTTTCTCCCATTTTCTTTATTAGTATGTTCCTCCCGGCCATTGACTCCGATTGTTTTAATATTTTCTGCAAGTTGAACTTTTCATATGAATTCCTCATGCACTCCATTACTCTACACTCCCAATTTCTTTTATCCATCTATGTTTCTACTAACCCTACTACTTTAATACTTATTATTATCTCCAGAATTGTTTGCCTTTGTTATTTATTGTCAGAATCTTATAAAATAATTTTTTACTTTTTTTCTTTTTATTTTTTTATTTAATTTTTCATCTCCTTTGCATTTTTGTTTTTTAGTTTTTGCATTAAATTTTTTAATTTTGCTATTCTTTCATGCTACTTGTCTCCAATCTCATTCTTGCTTTTATTTTCCTTTCTTTTTATCTACATGTTTATGTAATCTATTTATGTCTTGGTGTATTTCATCTCTTTCTTTGTGGGGTTGACATCGTAACTCCATTCTAACCCATTCTACATCCGCGTATTACATATGTAGTAAACGCGGAAACAATAACAAACAATTGCAAATAAGCAAATGCAAACTCAGCTTTCTTAAAGCCTTTGTTTATTAATCACACTAACCTACTTTGCATGTATAAAACGGAGTAGGTACAACAACACAATTCAGTTCGGCAAAGACGTACGATTCAACAGTTCGTCTTATCAGTTCAGTTCGGTACATCAATTCGGTGCAGTTCCAACCGAATAATGAGGGCAGCCGAGACAACAACGAGTCACCGCGCCAACATCAAGTGAAGAACAGCCGAAGCTCGAGTGGACCACCCTATTGCCCACCATTTTATTAGGAAAATTCTTAGTACCCAAACAGGCATCCACAACAGACCCGGTCAATTTCATAAAGAACCTCATTCACTATTTCGCGAAATTGAGCCCAACAGCAGCAGCCAACCACTGAAACAAAGCACTTTTATGTTCAAGGATCTGCGAAACTCACAACATAAATTTGTTCGCCGCAACGCAGCCTAATCGATGCTCGAACAGCCATACGAGGGACCATTCCCAGTCATTAAACGCGGAGACATAAAACTAACGTTACAGATCAGAAACCGCATAACAATCGTCTCCATCGATTGAACCAAACCAGCATACGTAGAGGAAGCAACAAGGAAATGCCCATCTCAGCCAAACCCCGTAACTACACCCATCCTACAGAACGTCGTTATGACCCAAGCGCCACACACAATCACCCGATCCGGCAGGCGAGTTCATTTCCCGCAACACTTAAAATGCCAGCAAGAAAATGCGTACACAAAGAAATCGACACTTTGCTCGCATACCCTGGCCCACAAACCTCCGACACGTTTTATCGTGGACTCATCCACTAAGGAGGGACCCCTGTGGGGTTGACATCGCAACCCCATTCTAACCAATTCTACATCCGCGTATTACGTATGTAGTAAACGCGGAAACAATAACAAACTATTGCAAGTAAGCAAATGCAAACTCAGCTTTCTTAACGGCCTTGCTTATTAAGCACACTAGCCTTCTTCGTATGTACAAAACGGAGTACGTACAACAACACAATTCAGTTCGGCAAAGACGTACGGTTCAACAGTTTGTCTCAGCAGTTCAGTTCGGTACACCAATTCGGTGCAGTTCCAACCGAATAATGAGGGCAGCCGAGACAACAAAAGTTGCCGCGCCAACATCAAGTGAAGACCGGCCGAAGCTCGAGTCCACCGGTGCAACTCACTCCAGGCCCCCGTCTTCCGCACGACACACAACACCGGGATATCAGGTGACATCGCATACGACGTAGTACGACGATTACTACGTTTCCATTCATCATTAAAATTAGTATAGCTCGACTACGCTATGTACAATAATAAACGCCGCTGAATTCTAATCAAACGTACCCCTTTTCTGATACAAACCGGTGTTTAGAGTAATACACCCTAAACGCCACACTTTTATTTTTAATATATCCAATTTATTCTCTATTTTTGTTATTATTTTTTTATTTTTCCTGTGTCTTCTGCTGTTTTTCCATACCCGTCTACGTTTTAAACACGTTATCTACTTGCTTTCTTATTTAATAATAATAATATGACAAGAGCAACGGACCATATACCACCTATGGGACCACAAGCTATATCTATGCAGGATCTCAATGAAGTACTAAGAAATGCGCCAAATTGGAAAACACCCGGCCTGACAAAATCAAGAATTTCTGGTTCAAAAAGTTCGTAGCTTTGAAACCTAAACTTGTCATCTTTCTCAACCAACTACTCCAGGAACCGGAATCGGCACCATCCTTCCTAACTCAAAGTGTAACTTATATGTTACCAAAAACAAACGGAAAACCCGTCAAAATATTGGCCAATCACCTGCTTCCCAACAATCTATAAAATCCTAACCAGTATACTATGCAACAAGATATATAAGCATATGGATGACAACAATTTGCTAGCAGAGGAGCAGAAAGGGTACAGAAAACGATCCCAAGGTTGCAGAAAACAGTTGATAATTAACACCGTTATCACCAAACATGCCGTCCACAACAAAAGAGATCTATACACAACTTATATAGACTACCAGAAAGCTTTTGATAGTGTCCCCCACTCGTGGTTACTCAATGTCTAACAATATACAAGGTAAAGTAAGATGTTGTCAAACTACTGAAAACACTTATGTCCAAATTGGAAACACAAATCATTACCGGAAATAATGGAGAAAAAGACCCCTGACAACTATAAAAATTAGAAGAGGCATCTTTCAGGGATACGCATTAAGCGCCTTGTGGTTTTGCATTACCTTAAATCCTCTATCCAGTACTCGGAACAAACTCAAAAATGGATACGACCTGGATAATAACGTAAACATCACACACCTTGCCTATATGGATGACATTAAACTGTTCTCAGCGACAGAAACAGGACTGAAACAACAACTCAGAGGTGTCTTGAAATTTTCGAATGATATCTGCATGAGACTCGGGCTTTATAAGTAAAAATCAACTGTATGCACAGAGGCAATTGACAGAGAACCCAGGAACATAAGGTTACCCAGGAGACTGGAGGATGAATTGTTTCAACCATGTCGAAGGACGAAACATATAAATATCTCGGTTTTGTACAGAACCGTGGTATAGAAATGAAGACAATCAAAGAAAATATCAAAGAAACACTCAAAACTAGACTGAAGCAAATCCTGAGAACTAAGCTATCTGTACAGAACACCGTGAGCTTCATCAACTCCTATCAAACAATTTCGAATTGGGCACTATTGGTCACACAGTAGTAAGACTTTGTTTAGGTTTTTAAAAGTTGAGGTATAAAAATTTTTTTTAGACATTTTGTTTACTTGCATACGAATGATCACCCATATGAAAGATGTAAATAGTATTAGAGCTAAAAAGATTAATTAACCAAATGAAAAATTTATCTAAGGTGACAACGTCTTCCACTAACATTACTATGCTGCGATGGAAGCCCAATAGTCTGGTACATATGGTTTCATCCTTTGTTGGAAAGGGCCATCAAGATATTATTAGAAGATGAAATTGGTAAACATTTGTTGAAGTTTAAAACCACAAACCGTAGTTTAATATAATCGGTTCATAGGTGGTGTAGATGTTGCAATAATTAACACTTGGTTGCTATTTAGAAAAGTCAAGGCATTAAAATTTCTATGCTGAAATTTGTGGCCCTATGGTTTATTGCCATGATAAAAGCTACGGCTAAAGACGGAGGTATAAATGCAAAAGTGCTAAGCGAGCGTCTGTCCTGAATGCATGGAGTTATTTCATTAGTTGACACTGAGGTACTTAGACACAAGTGCTCATTGACAAAAAAATTAGTACGTTTCCATTTTTTTGTGTTAATTTCTTAAAATATTTTTTTTCGTATACCTAGTTTGTTATTAAAGCTTTTTTCTATTCAAAAATTGCTAGCTGTCATCAGACCTCACGTTCTTCCCCATTGACTTGGAACGCGCAAACTTATTTTCAGGGTAAGGCGCATTAGCTTGTCCCAACATTTATTACAATTATTTATTGTTACATTACTGCCGTAATGAATAATTGTAAGCATAATTTTACAGTGTTTTCATTTTAGGGAAGTGTAACTTTATTATCTTTACCTAAGCAACTATTACAATTGTTTTGCCAATTTTAAAACCTGTCAACAATGATCAACAAATTTATACAAACTTGCTCTTTCCAATTATTTACAAAAAAATTTTTAAACGTTTGTTTTAACACTCCCTATAATAAAACAAAGCTATTTAAGACAGTAGGAGCTCTGATACCGAGAGTTGAACATGACTCTCAAATGGAAAATTACATACAATAATATTCAATACTTTGCCTTGTATAGCAGCATACCTTACTAGGAAGTTTATGGTTTATCTTTGGACATAATAGCGTTTACTGGGACTTAACCTTTTTATCAGAATCTGTGTCTTTTCTTTCTGAAATAAAACCGTAAAATACTGCCATAGGAACCGTAGGAATTTAGTGCGCACATTTAATTATCAGCATTAGGTGCAAAATAAGTGCTTAGTATAATTTGTTAAAAGTGAAGTTTTTTCCAAAAATTTTATTCTCTTTTGAATTTCGTCTAGGATCCCTTGTTGGTGGATTACGCTTCTGTTGTTTCTAAGAGTGAGCAGGGAAGCTATAATAGGTAATAAATCACTTGATGTTATAAAACGCAAAAAGTTTACTGCTCATTTTAATTGAATCCAGACAGAAATAATTTGGTAAAAACTAATAGAAAGTTAAATCATGCGTTTGGCGTTAGGTGGCGCCAACGCATTTATGCACAGTCCCTATGGTTCACTAATTGCAACGGTGTAACCGTTGTCAATTGATTCGTATCTGATATGCTTTTACCAAAAGTTTCTACATACAATATGTCCGTGTAGAACGCGGACCTTTACTTTTGCCTTTAAAAAGTAGATTTATTCAAAACAAGTTTTGATCATTCTTTTAAGTTCTTCAGGGTCTACAATTTCAAAATATTTTCAATTATACTGGGTTTAAATTTTATACGAAAACACATATTTTTTAATTTTTATTCTGAATCTACGTGAAAAACACTTTCTTCGATTAATATCGGCTTTCAGATATTTCATGTTTTTAAGATTATTATTTTAAATATCAAACTCAAATTGTATTCACATTTAGGGCGGTAACGACTTTAACTGCCCATGGTTTAAAAATTAATATTGGTTATTCAAGGTATCCAAAAAAACCTCAAACTCTGTAATCGAAAACAATGAATAACTTAATTTTTTTTTGAGATCGGTGTAGAATTAAATTTCTACAACTTTGTTATTGATGTCTGTTTATCAAAACTAACCGTTAGACGTTAAAATTCGTCTTTTCTATTAAAAATACACGTTTCATCACTTATTGGCAACTTGAAATTATAAAATAGATAATCCAAATTAAAACAAAATCGATGGACAGATTATTTTAAATAGCCGAAAAGAATCCCTGAATAAACAGAAAATGTCAAACACGAGAAGAATTTCTAATAAATCTGTAAGCATTTAAAATCTGTTTTTGTCAGATATTGATATGGTATTGTACGCGATAAGGATGGAATTTGTTTTTTTGGAACACCTTATGTTCAGGGCTTTTTAAAGTTCCAACGTTATCTGCTGTTTGTCAAACTCCAAAGATACGATTCTCAACTACTGAACAATAACGAGGTCAAATTCCATATGTTTTTTAGTACAAACATGTTTCCTAGTATTATTCTTGTAGTTGACACTTGTAGTTTTTTGAATCTCAGCTCGGGGATATCGTTGTATTTCCGGATTATCTGCTTTACAATTATGAGCTGCCAATAAACAACATCCATTCGATTTTCCAGTAGAATAAAACTAATTCTGCTTATGCTGCACTTATTATTACTAACAATACAAAGACACAATAACACAACCGTAACCACAAAAAACTTTTGACGTTCGCATTTCATCGCCTACTTAATTTTCCAATAATAATTTTCCATAAAAATCGAGTTTCCTCACTTAAAAACATGAAATATCCGATATTGCCCCATTGAAACGTTTAAAAATCAATATCTTGAAAAGTATCATTTTTGAGTATGACTCGTATACATAAAATCGCCATAGTTTTTACGTAGATTTAAAGTAAAAAATTAAAAATATATGCATCTATTTAAAATTTCAAAGTTGACAGGTGGTCCATGAAAGTAAAACACTTTTTAAAGGCAATATCAAAAGTCTGCGTACTACACGAATAGGCTGTATGTAAGTCGTTACTAATGTTTCAGGTTTTTATAAATTTAATCAATGGACTCTTTCTATAAAATACTGTCTTGTTTGGTATTCAAATCGTTTTGTGCTCCTCTTCAGAATGATACCTAAGTGTGGTGTAACTGTTGTAATTTTTTTCATCTCTTAGTTTTCGTTTTACATTTTACACAGCGTTGTTGCGTGTATACGAGGCCTTTATTTTACTACATTTCAGAGCCATAGAGTGTCACGGAACAAAAATAGATGTTTTAATATTTACTTTTTATATCTTATGGGCGATGAGAGATTTGAAAAAATTCCATACCAGCAACATCAGTTAATGTAAAATTAAAATTAATTTTGTTTACGAAATTAAGACTAAACTGTATAATGTTAAAAAACTTTATTGTTCATGTGCCTCATTACAATAATAAAAAACATTCCTGTCCTTGTTCTTAGAATTTGTTGTCAACATGCAAACCGTAATTACTTTTTTGAGTTACTTGCTTAAAATAATTCTCTATACAAACGCTTTTAGTTTAATTTACATCAAATTATCATACATCCAATATGTGACGAGTCTTTAAAAAGCAGTGGCGCGGTGTAAAGCAATCATTAAAACACAGGTATACAAAATGAAAGCTACGTTGCTGTTCTACACTGTACTTATTTATGTGGCTCACGCGAAGGTAAGATTTACTTTACTTTACTTTATTTTAAAATAATAACGTTATGTAGGTGTCCGACGAACTTATGGATGATTGGAATGCCGTAGCTTCACTCTATGCAGATGAATGTATTAAAGAATCAGAAGCAAATCCAATAGTAGCAAAAAATATGTTTAAAAATCATAAGTTGCACGACGAAGAACACATACAGTGTTTTATAAAATGTCTAAATTATAAATTGAAATTTTTAACAGGTGTTGGTGTATACGATAAAGAAAGATTTGTAAACAGTTTGGAACATCTTACTTGGGAAATTGTTGATAAATGTGTTGAGAAATATAAGAACGAAACAGATGAGTGCAAAAATTCTTATTTTGTTGCATTATGTTTTGCCGAAGAGAATTATATTACTGAATAGTCACAAAAATATTTTTTTGAGAAATTGATAACATAATGCTTTCAGAATAACACCAACAATTGTTATTTTTCAAAATTATTTATATGTATGTAGGTTATAATTAGTACGTTGTTGTTAATTTTTCATGTGAATATTTGTGGAAATTGCATTAAAGTTTTACTGATTCATAAGGTGTTGACTTAAAATTGCCGACGAAAGTGGATTTGAAATTTGTTGAATGGAAGAAGTCGACCATCTTTTGTATAATGCGAGAAATCAAATGTATATTGATGCGAGTTAAGCTGCTTCTGTTGATGTATTTACCTTTAGCTTTTAGTAGTAGTTAATCTATTTTTTTATTGTTTTTTTAACTATAAACCATGGAAGCGTGGAAAAATTGATTGTTCTAGTTTGAATTTAAAATGAAGAGGGGGTCGTCGGCCATTTTTATGTTGTTGGTAATTGTCTCAACTATGCTCTGTGCAGTGCTGCTATCTATATTATTTAAGTAGATGACAGTATTGCCGCTATCGAAACATAGAGAGCGCAAACAAATTTTTCAAGTAAACAAATTTTGTCAAAAACATTCATGTATGATTAAAATTTCTGGTACTTATTGAACATTGTAAGTAACATCAAAAGTAAAAATAAGTAATTTAAATTTTGAGACACAAAAGAAAATTAGTAAGCCTTAAGCGGTTATTCCTTCATATATCAAATTTTGCGTGTTTTTACACGCTGCGTTGTAATAATGTAGTCATGTACCTACACATCAAGAGCTAAATTATAACAATATATACCTGTTTTTATATATGGTAACTACTTCGGTAAACATTCAAACTAATTTTTATTTACGAAGGCAACGAAAGAAAATTTAAACATTCCAAACAAATACATTTACGTTGGAAAAATAAGGTATGATTGATTTGGCGGGTTTTAGACTGTAAGGATTATTTTATGATTTCTGAAAAAGCTGAATAACTTCGAAACCGGATTTACGATTTCAAGTTGGGAAAATCAGATAATATTAACATTAATAATAATAATAATTTATTTCTGCTAATATACAAATATACAATATTAAACTAGCATTTTGTGCAAAACTCCACATCGTTCCGATACTATGAAATGTGCAATAATGTATAGAAAGGACGTTGTGAAAAAATTTAAACAAAAATTGTTTATAATATAATTTACAATGAGTTTTTTTTTTAACTTTTTTCTAGAATTAGTACCTTCGGTTATATAATTAACACAGTTGATGTCACGTGATAACCATATCTCAGTAATTACTTTTACATCTAAAAATAGTTCAAACAAAATTTGTATAAAACTCAATGTAACAAATTATTTTTATTTAAAAAATAATAAAAAATTAATATTGTTGAAAATAATCCAAAAATAAGAAAATCTTTGTAAGTTATGTGCCCTTTTGGTTCGATGGATTATGTCCAAATTTTCGGTTTAGAAACCGTCTCATAACTCCCCATCATAATTATATGATGTGAAGTAAAAGAAGCCTTTTTTAAGATAATTTTTAACCTTAGTTTTGAATTGGTAAAAACTTCAGTTTATTACTTGTTGGAGTATTATACGAATGCAAATCGGATCTTAGTCTAAAGCTAATATTCTTAAAAGTGGATAAGAAATATTGTCGGCAGTTCTCTTAGAAGAAATTTAATTGAAGGTTCTTGCAAGTTTGTCAGTGTGTTCGGTAAATACTACAAGTTCTGGATAGATGAGTAGACCTAATAGTTTATCTAAAACGATTGTTAGACTTGTCAGCATATTGGAGGTAGACAGCTGTACTTTTAGGTGGAATTCAAAATCATTGATACAGAAATATAAATTAGAAATAAAAGGGGGCCTAAGTTCGAGCTTTGAGGAACTCCACTACAAAAGATTCGAAAGTTAGTCATTTTTACGTTACTGACTGACTTCTATTTGAACTTCTATTAAATAAGTAAGTGTTTTAATGAAACTGAATTCAAAGCCCGACTGGAATCTATAAACATAAAAAAGGCCCATTGTTAAAACAATTTAGTAGAAGCAATTCTATTTTTCCTAAAAACGAATTGTCTGATGCATGCACGCTAGAACTAAATTAATGTTGCCCTGTTCCTCCTCCTTCTCTGCCTTCTTTTGATTGTTTCTTTTTTCTTCTTGTTCTTTGATAGCATTGAGAATAAATGGGGATCAATACATTTTGTCCCTTACTCAGTCTTCCACGAACAATCTCAGGAGCAATACATTCTTCATAAAACAACGTTAAGTGTGGTAACATGTGATCAGTCCAAAATTTCTATCTCTTTCTATTTCCTCTATATATAATTGTACATCGTCATTAATGTATACTACAAAGTAACATTTTGTTTTCCCTGTAATGTTCAATTGTCCTTGAACCTGGAAAAATTAGATTACAAATTTAATACTTTTTAGATCTTTTAAAACTACCTGATAGTAATAAGAATGTTTACGTTTCAATTGAATTGCAGTATCTTCGTTCAAGAGCTCGAGACATATACGTGAATACATTTTTTCTTATCTTTGTCACAAGAATTTTTAGAGACAGCAGAACTTCTTTCATGTTTTTGCATAGTTAATATTAGATAATGATGCTAAACACTTGACTTCGATAATAGAATCATTGCTAACAATACCTAAAAACCAATATTTATAACAAGCCATCAATAATTAAAGATTGAGTGATCCAACCATCAGGGATGCCCCTAAGTATCCTCTTTCTAAATCCACCCATAATCCAGAATCTTCAACATGCAAATTGGTAAGTAACTTAAAGTTGTGAATTGCAACCTTTTCTTTTGCAATGCCGTAGTCTGTTGCTTTTGTTGAAAAACGTTTGTCACTTAGGCAAGTCTTGACAGTGTTATGACATGGAGTACATGATCTTCTCTTAATCACTTGACCAAATATTGAAGCAGTCAGTCGTAACTTTCTTTCACTTTCAAAGCGTGGATTACCAAACTGGCCTTTAGTGAGAACCTCAATACGATCTCTTTCCTGTTCATTAACCTATGATAACCTATGATAAGAATTTTGCTATATATTATATATAGATAGTATTTATCGGAGTTACTTACTCGAAGTTTTTGCATAATACGTGTACATTCCAATTTTATAAGATCCGGGTCTTCATATTCTTTACAAGTAGGACCATAGTCGGTGTTTTCACATTTCCTTCTTTTTGGGGCTTGTATATTATTTTCTTTTCTTCAAACAGTCTTTTTTACATGTAGTTTCTTTCTTCTTATGAGAGGTTTTGTAAGCATTGTCTTTAATAATTTTTTAAGACATGGTTGGTACATTCTATTTTTTTGAATTTCGCTACCATAAGAAACGTTTTGCTTTAATTTGGCAAATACACTAGAGTCGCCATCCGCGACAAATTTGCGATAACAAACACCATGCATACTTTCGCTTAGATTAAAACCTTCAACTGCCATATCAGCTTCCATTGCAGGAGCTGAGCCTGCCCAGTTTTTATAACATTCATGCTCTCTAGCTTTTATTTTTTTGTTCGGCAAAACAGCATATCGAACAAAATCTGTTTCCTACTGCCACAAACAACTTCATTTGTGTATTGTCCAACAATACCAACCATACTTGATAAAGAGTTAAAATTGGTTCCGTAAGATCTCTTACTCCATGATCCGTCAATATACACAGTAATCCAAGGAGTTGTACCGTCTTCACAAATCTGACCCTTTTCTATTGCGTTTTCTTTTTCTATGACTCCAGCAGCTGTCATAGAACGCCATAATGATTGTTTGCACTCCTGCGTTAATTGAAATAGATATTAAATTAATATGTGAATACTTCAAATGCAATGCACAAACCTCTCCTATTCGTGACTCAACATTACTATAACAATTCTTTGATATTTTGGGTATGTCCATACAACTTAACCGTTCAGTCATATGAGTATATGTACTGCCCGTCGCAAGCGTTCCCCATACAGCAGCAATGTTGACGAGAGGAACAGGATTCTCCTCAGGATATAATGTAACACCTTTTCAGGATCTTCGGTTTGGAATTGGTAAACAGCGGTGCACGCATTACATTTGAAAGTAATTATGCTCATTAATCCTTTGAGTTGTTCGGTGCAACATATAATATTCCCATAGTACAGATTTTAGAATGACGATGCTGTAGTGTTATTGCCCAATTTAACACGTACCCAAGTTGTACAATTCTATACCCAGTAATGATTTTTCCGTAGGTACTTTCTCTGTACATAAAGTATGATCATTTATGCTAAAAATATAATACTTTGTACATGGTATTCAACATCACTAACAATAACCATACCTATTATACTCTTCCTCCGTTAGCACTCCTTGTTTCTGTGCGGATGCAACGTTTTGAGGTTTCCTGTAAACCTTTGAGCCCCAGCTTAGATCACTAAAATACGACATGAAGGGTAAATTTAGCATTTGAGCGGTGTAAATCATTAACCTTTTAAACAGATATTCAGCATCGAATATTTTTTCTTCTTCGCATAGGTATTTTAAAGGCTTAGAGAATGTATGTCCGTCATGTTCTTTAGTTTCTCCAAAGGTAATATTGGGCGATATAGACTGTATAGGTAATTCAGAACTTGTTGTGTCAGTTGTATTTAAAATATCAACAGAAGCTGGTTCATCCCACAAATGGTCATCACTACAAACCAAACAGTTATAATTAGGCAAGGCACTCGATTAGGCACTATGTTTATACTAACTTACCTTTCGAATATTTTAGTTTGTGTTTCTGTAATTTTTGCATGACGTTTAACCCAAGCAGTTTTGTGCTTTCGCAGCTTTAGATCGTTTTGGTGTTTTTGCTTTTGTCCGTCCAACCATTTTGAGTTTACTTGGTATTGATAGTATACAGAATATTTCTAAAAGTTGAATGAAAATAAACAAGTTAAGATAAGAACGTTTTTCGGGGACCGTGTCAAATTGTCAAATACGAAAAGTTTAGGAACGCGACAGTTTTTCTACAAAACCTCCGAGTCCGAAAGTCAGTCATCCGGTTACATTACATTGCTTCATTAAAATATATAAAAAACAACTGTAAATTGTCCGACAAATTACACTCTCCGATTTTGTGTCCAACGCTTGGAAAGTGTTAATTACATAAAGGTCAAAAATTCATTAACATTTCATTTTCATAGGTAACGCAGACTGCTATTAATAAATTAAAAAAAAAACAATAAAAGCTATATGTTTACGTTGGTAGACCCACTTAAGGTACCCTAGATGTTGTCAGATATTATCAAATATTATTATTTATCTTTCTTTAGTTGTTTTTCACAAAGTTATACATATTATGCATAAGTTTTTTAAAATACCGGATGACCCACTTTCGGACTTGGAGGTTTTGTAGAAAAACTGCCGCGTTTCAAAACTTTTCGCATAGGAAAATTGTGGTAGACTATTGTATCAATGCAATGTTTTTCGGCGGACACCCTGACTAAATTCAAATTGAATTTTAAAAAGTGGTGTAAAAAATATCACTATAAATACATACTTTATCTATTGTATTGTTACTTACCGTTGTATAAAGACTTCCCGCGCCTTCGTTTCCACTTATCTACCTTTTATCACTACCTTTATAATGTCAAATTAAAACAAATACTTAATACTAAACAGAAAATTATCAATGTCTCGGTCACAAAACCTAACACGTGCGAATAGATAAAATAATCGGTAACCAATAATCACGTCGTATCGTACGCACTGGCTCTATCTAATGAAGAGGTGCTGAACTAAAATGTAATTTATGATTACGTCATAGCACTATGAATATTTTGCCATACTTTTAAAATCATTTTTAGTCTTAATTGAAAAGATTTACGACTTACTCGAACAGCATATTATAAGAAAAGATTAAACCTAGGGGTTGTTTACTTTCAACATTACTTTTAGAGTGAAAACTTGTTAATTTTGATAATTAATTAAGGTCTTTCTTCATATGATTTTACTTTAAAAAACTAACATCAATCCATTGTTCTTATAAATTGTTCTTCAAAGTGTATTATCACTAAATCATTTTTTAAAAGAAGTTTTAAATGAGATCTCATCTGTACATGTGCTGCCATCTAGTTTGATAGAATGCCAAAGCCCCCTCTTAGCGCACTTTACAAACTTTGCAACTCAGTGTCAAGATGGGGCTAGGGTTATTCTCTCAAAAAAATCTGATTGTTTTATATGTATTATGTATTTGAATTAATATTTACGCTCTTTATAAAATCAGGTGATACTAGACGCCTCCTTACCTGTTCGCAGTAACGTAAACCACGCGCATTAGTTAACACATCCATTGTTAAACGTAACTACTACTCTGGTGTTATACATAACACATTGGCGACGAGGATGGGATTGTTATCATTAGGATAGAGGACATCAACTTGTATCATCAAATTGTTAGTAGTAACAAGATGGCGATTTACGGAGCCGTTAAAGTTTGATCCTAGTAAAACCAGGTTTGTGGGACACGAAAAGAAAGATCCGAATTCTACTTTCAAGCAAACTGGATTACCAACGTCGAGAAGGAACGCGCAATTTTCAACAAACTTTCACGTGTATATAGGTGTATTAACAATATCAATTGAGCGGCTACCCAAATTTTGTACGATTTGTAAGTGGCACTTTCTTTTTAAGGTATTTCAATGAAAATGATGAAAATAACAAATAAAATGTTTTTATTATAAAATGTAACTAAGCACATAAATAAGATTACAAGTGCGTAGTTTTTATTTTGTTATGAAAAAATATACTAGATATTTAGCCAATTTTAATTTGAAATTTGTTTATTTACGAAGGTAGTCAGAGGTATTTTCACAACTCTTATACTTTGTTTTCTATAAATTAAGTAAGTAAAGAAATGTCAATTTAAACTCCTAAATTAGTAAGAAAAGTCATAATCATCGAAGAAATCACCATTCGAATTATGATGTGGTCACAGCGTTGTGCAGCGTTCCTAAAAGGTAAACTAAACAAAAATATACAATGGTTAATTTAGAAACAATTACAATCTACGTTAAACAAAATTACAACGCACGTACTTACAGTAAACAAAAATTATGTTACAAAGGGGATATTTAAAAGGTATTTGACTTTGTTTTGATTAAAACCTAGACTTCTAGAGCCAAAATAGTCCATGTGATACTGCACCCAGGTTATGATTACAACTCCTATAATTTTTCATTGGTGATTGTTTCAATTAACTGATATTGATGTAAATTATATTGCCATAAGTTCGTCTTCACCATTTGCTTTGTTTAAATTATTAAATACAATACTTTCATGAAGCAGATTTTGTTTTTCAGGACTTTGAAAGATTCGATTTACGAACAGTGATAAAATCTATTACAAAATATACGCATAGAAAATATACCGGTTTAAAAATGATTGGTTTGTAAAAGCTTCTTGTACGGAGCAAATAATTATGTAGATCGATGTGAGCTTAGTTACTTCTGCTTGCGTTTTTTGTGCACTTGTACACATCTGAACAAAAATGCTTTGAAATTGCCAAATTCACCATATGGTCTAAATAATTTTACCTGATTGTTTAAAGTACTGTATCTTAATTACTTGTACAGGGGTGCTTGATTTTGACCTACTTTTGCTACCTAAACGGTGACAATCATACACTTATCAATTGGGAAACTTAGGGCCAACGCCAATACGTTTAACAATATCAATTGTATTTTGCCGTTTTTGAGGAACGCCGTATATTTTAACAGTAATTGTTCCGCGTCGTTAAGTTGTAAAAGCATAAATCAGAAACTTGCTTTTTTGGTAGTTAGTTCTTTTACTGCAGGTTGTTCATCAATTCAAGACTTTTATTCAATTGCTCCATTTTTTAAACGTATCATCGACTGTTGTATTAACATGTTCTAAAGATTTACCATCCTGAAGTGGTAGATAATAGGAAACAAACGACATACTAAAATGTAAACACTTTTGGAGTGGAGGGAAGAGAGTTGGGGGCCTTTATGGAGGGAATGCGGTTTTGTCGATTTCCGAAGGAAGTTTGACCTCCTATCAAATAATGTTTCATGACAAAGTAGTAGATATTAATAATATCTAAAACTTTGTAGAAAACAAATTTTTACATAACCTCAAAATTATTCCCGAAAATCAAAAACTGGGTTTTGTTTTATTTTTCTCGCTCGCCAAACATTCTTTTTTTTACCAAATATAGTGACAACGTTCCTTATTATAGTTTAAACAAGCTGTAATTTTTCCAAAGAAAAAAATTCTTTTTCGAGGTTATATCGGCGAAAAAATCAAAAATTACCCCCATTTTGTAACGAAAAATCTCACGTCAAAATTCCAGATTTTGGAAACAAATGACGTCAGATTTCTGCTTTCCGTTGAAACGTTTAGTTTTACATGGTTTAAAAAAATATTGACTTTACTCTGAAACCTGCTCCAGAAATCAAAAAGTGAAAAACGCGTTTTCGAAAAGTCTTTTTTCAATAACCGCATCACAATTTCTAATTTTCATTACAATTACATTTAAATCATGAAAACATGTAATATTTAATGTTACATAAATAATTTCTATCAAAAAATTGACTCAGCATTTCAAGACCGTCAGTAAATGCAGCAGCAATAGATTCATTATTGTTATTCCAACGGATATCATTAAACATCAGCAGCAAAGAAGACATGGAAACGTATTTGCAGTACAAACGTTTCCTCTATCACTTTTTACGGAGAATAGTCTGGGGAAAAATGTCAAGTCGCAAATGTACGACAAAAAAAAAATTTACTAGCACACTCAAACTGTATCGTGCATGTTGTGAACGGTGGATTTTACTGCATAAGGTGGTTTGGCAAAAAAATGAAACAGTGGAAGACATCATCCACAAGTAAAGTGCAGTACACACGCAACAATTACGCATCAAACAGTTGAATAGTTTTTGATGGGTACCCAGACATAACACACACTGTCACTGGCACACTAGCAGCAACATATTGTAATTTTGCAAAAAATCTGAACGTAATCGAAGAAAACTATCGGAAAAAATTCTAGAATTTTATTACCAACTGCACACAAAAATTCCATTTGCGCAATCGAAATTTTTATCCAACGAAAAAAATAAGGATAAACTAATAAAGACTTTGTCGGAAATCTTACTGGCAAAAGGATTTAGTTGTAAACCAGCTTAAAAGATGCTGATGCTGACATAATAAATACAGCTTTAGAAATTGGCAAAAAACAATGACAAGACTGTTATAATTGACGGACAAGACATCGACGTTCTGGTACTTTTGAATCAGTTCGATACCAACAATAAAAAGATTTATTTTCACAAACCAGGATCCGGTAATGTAAAGATTGATTCTACACCTCAGATAGTTTCAAGCACGATTGTTCCAAAACAATACCAGCGTTTTTGCATTGTTTTCTGGTTGCGATACAACATATTGTATATACATATATATATATATATATATATATATATATATATATATATATATATATATAGGTAAAAATTGTATATGAGATGAGTCTGAGCGTTGGGTACTATATGAGGAATATACCACCATTTTGTCAACTGGTAATAGAACTTGGTGGATAGCCTACAACAAAGCGTAAATGCAGTGAGTTTCAGCAAAAGGAGCTCCGACATCCATATTAGTTGTAAGTCTAGTGCCGGGTTTCCTGTGATCCTTATAAATAATTGAGTTAATTCTTCTGGTGTTCTCCTTCTATACACACCGGAGGGTGTGCTTGACTTCTAGTTGTGGTAGTCTAATAAAAAAACACTTGTCCCCCCACTCATGTGGGTGGAGCCTGGGGGCGCCTGTTTTTAAATACGACCACCCATCGAGTGATACGTTTAAATGACGGGCTGACCATAACGGTTTCAAATAAGCATGACAAATTTTTTTCAAAAATACCTGAAAAGGTGTAGTCGTAAAAAAACGTTCATCTGCTAAGGTGGATATGACTTAATCCAGCAGACGCCTCTGACTTTTCATATACTTATTTATATGAAAGGATATTTTTATTAACAGTGCTATATGGGTTCCCAATCAGTCGTCCGCCGGTCTGTAGAACGGCTTTTAACTTAGTAATCACATATTGTAGTTTGTTAATTGGATAATTAAATGCATTCTTCTCCAACTTTTAGGAGTAACATTTTATTTTTTCCATTTATCACAGTAAATTTGGTGGTATTGTTAAACATTCAAAAACTGTTTTCTTTACAAAATTATGAGATATGAAAAATCGCCGAATGGACAAATTGCCATCATCGAATTTGTAGAAAAAAGGACCGAAAGTGCTTCTGCCGACAATTCGTGAAAATGCTTCTGTTGAGTACAGTACGTTGACTCGAAAGATCCGCAAACCGTGAGTCTGCAAACAGACGTTCGCTCAAAAAAGCTGCCAAATTTACAGTAGTACTCAACAAGACATGCTCTTAGTTCTATATCAAAACAACTTAACTGATTAAAACAAATTTTATGTAAAAAAGTTTGTTTTTGAAATTGTTATTATGAATGTAATCTATGTAAAGAAAGAAATTGTAATAACTATACCTAACAATTAACACCGTTCACCCCCGATCACATAGAAACAATTTAAATTGATTAACCACCGAAGCGTTTTTTTGACGATTTGTTCACAAATTCGACGTTTTGTACGGACCCCAAAACTATAGATACTCTTGCCAATTGTATATAAGAACCTAGATACACGTATTTCGTCTTATTGAAGTTCATCATCAATATAATTAATTATTTAATTAACCGTATGGTTATAAATATTTTACTACTGCTAGTTACGTTACTTCGGATTTTGTCTTATTATAATGATATCCGTTGGAATAACAATAATGAATCTATTGCTATTGCATTTACTGACGGTCTTGAGATGCTGAGTTAAATTTTGATCGAAATTATTCATGTAACATTAAATATTACATGTTTTCATGATTTAAAATGTAAATTGTAATGAAAATTAGGAAATTGTATGCGGTTATTGAAAAAATGACTTTTCTAAAACGCGTTTTTCACTTTTGATTTCTGGAGCAGGTTTTACAGTAAAGTCAATATTTTCTTAAGCCATGTAAAAGTAAACGTTTCAACGAGTAGAAATCCGACGTCATTTGTTTGAAAATCTTAAATTTTGACGTGAGATTTCTCGGTTCAAAATAGGGGGTAATTTTTTGATTTTTCCCGATATAACTTCAAAAAATAAATTTTTTTGTAAAATTACAGCTTTTTAGAACCATAAAAAACGTTTTTACCAAATTTGGTGAAAAAAAAATTTTTGGTGCGCGAGAAAAAAATAAAAACAAAATCCAGTTTTTTAATGTTCCGGAAATAATTTTTTAGCTTACGTAAAAATGATATTTACAAAAGTTTTAGATATTATAGATGTCTACAACTTTGTCATGAAACATTTTTTGATAGAAGGCCCTCCCAACCCCTCCCCTAACTACAAAAGTGTTTAAATTTTTAGTATGTTGTTTGTCTTCCTAATATCTCTACTTCCATAGTGGCGCGCTGTTATTAATTTTTTCCTTTTTTTGCTAACTGCATTAGTTAAATGTAAATAACTAATTCTTATCTACACAACGTACGTAACAGTTGAATAAAATGCATTGGACATTTGTCACACGTCCGTAGTGCTTTTTGAAACACAAACATGAGTTTTGTCACTGGTAACATAAAAAGTTATTTTGGTTAGTATCTAAATTTATGATTTATGATAATAGAAGTTTCAAACATATTTTTGAAATAGTTTATTAAATTAATTAGAATATTAAACGATAATTCAAATTATCAGCCTGTGTAGTTCTCTTCCGCAAAGCAAAGCGCCAATAAATACGATTTTCTGCACAAATCTCTCTCATTCTTAACTTTTCTTTGACATCTATCCATTATTTCATACGTTACATGTTCTACGTCATTCACTATCTTATCTCTATCAAATTCTCCATTTAAAAGTAATTGTACTTTCGTTTAAACACTTAATAAAACATCGTATATGTTCTTCATCTATTAGTTTATGTTCTTTAAACATACTATCTATTAAGATGGGGTTTGCACCTGTTTTTTCAATGCATTCCGAAGCATATCTAGCTGCGATGTTGTTCCAATCATCGATAAGATCATCGGATACCTTTGGACGAAAATATATTATAGAAGCTGATGATGCAAGTAAATTAGATTTGATAAATTACCTTATTTGACCATACCATACAAATTATTACACTTAACGTGAATGCTTTCAAAACATTTTAAACACTAGTTTTATGGTGTTCTTAGACTTTATATAACTTCATCAAGTACACTCTAATATAAAAAATATTCCATTCTCACATTTATCAAAGTTGTAACCTAATTATTTGTTTTGTAAAGCAATTCTCAAGAATTAATAACATAATTACAATATGTTTATTTTAACTTTGATGATCTTTCCTTAAATAATAATTTATGCACATAATGGATATAATATGTTAAAAATATGAATTATCTAATTTTTAACTGTGTTGTTGTTTAGATCACCAAATTCATTTTTACTCAAGTGAATTACAATTTTTTAATTTTAAGTGAATATCTAGTATGAACATCAATAACAATACCATACTAAAATTTGAGTATTTATATCAAATTAACAACATATTAGCATACACAATAATATCTTATTTTAAACATATTTATTTAGGTTTTATTTGATATAGGTAAGTGAATACCTACTATATTAATATTTTTTACATATTACTCATAAGAGTTATAAGATTTATTATTATTCTAGCAATACGTAACTGAACGAAGTACAATGA